>JABUQX010138780.1:15000-20457 GCA_015478945.1 Trachelipus rathkii
TAGGCGAAGTGGATGAAATTTTCAGGGCATATGTAGTCGGGAGAGAGGCACATTTTTTACTTAGATATTTTCTTTGTATATGCATTAGTTTTGGATTTGTTCATGGAACAAATTATCAAAAAAAAATATTTGGGAAATTTTTAAAAACTTTTCTTTTGAGTATACAAAAAATTATCTAGGTAAAAAAGGTGTATCTTGCTTAACTATACAAGCAATGAAAATTTGATGTTGATAGGATAAGTAGGAAAAAAAATATATCAATATTTCACTTTTCAAAAATTTAGTCGTTCCAAAAAGTGAAATATTAAGATTTTTTTCTACTTATCCGATCAACATCAAATTTTCAGAGCTTGTATAGTTGGGCAAGACACACCTTTTTTACTTAGATAATTTTTTTGTATACTCAAAAGAAAATTTTTGTAAAAATTTCCCAAAATTTTTTTTTTTGAAAATTTGTTCCATGAACAAATCCAAAACTAATGCAAATACAAAGAAATTATCTAAGTAACAAATGTGCCTCTCCCCCGATTACATATGCCTTGAAAATTTCAACCACTTCGCCTAAACAGAAAAAAATTTATCTCAATTTTTCATTTCAAAATTCAAAAAAAAGGGAGTTTGGAAATTGGACAACGCTGAGCACAAAACTTAAAAAATCGAAAAAGTACTTCTGTACTTTTTAGGTAATGGACATATCTATGCATATTTCAGTTTATCATTCAGAGAAAAAATCTGAAGTATTCGAAAATGTCAAGCTATGGGTTTAAGTGTGAGTAACCTGAACACGAAAACAACGGAGCCAAAAAAAGCTATATTTTGGTGTTTATATAGTAAAAAAAATACAATTGTTATGTTAATGTAAAAAACGTTACGTTAGCATATATAAGTTGGTTTGTATAATAATTAGAGAAGGTTACGATAAATGTTTGTTAAATATTACCATGTTTATGTAAAATTAACATTGATATGTTAGAGATATGCTTGACAGAGAATGAAAAGGTTACGTTTTTGTATGATATGTTAGTTACTTTACTTTTGTTAGGTGTGAAACTTTGTTAATCTTAACAGTTTATTCGTGTGTAAGGTGTGTTAGGTTTGTCGTTGTTCATAATATTCTTAGTTCAGGTGATGCTATGTTAGCTTTATTAATGTGAAACTTTGTTACGTTAGCATATATTCGTTGGTCAGTGTGTGTGTGTGTTTATAGCATTTATTCTTCATTCAGTAGTTAGATGGGTTAGGTTATGATAATTTTTTTTAATTATTACATGTTAACGTAAAATTAATATTGCTATATTAGAGATATGCTTGATTAAGTGTTAATAGGTTACTCTTTGTATGGAAAGTTAGCTACTTAATATTGCTAAGTATGGAAATTTGTTAACGTTAGCAGTTTATTCGTGGTTACGTTAACATAAATTCGTTGGTTAGTATATAAAGAACTTATTTTTGTTATGTTTATCTAAACTGATGCTCGAAATATGACTTGAATCAATAGATCAATAGATCAATAGATCAATAGATCAATAGATCAATAGATCATGGGTGGGGTGGGGAGGGTGGTGTGGATAGTTTGATTTACTGATTTAATGCTTTAGGTAATGTAAAAACGCAAATTTTTTACGATATAAACTTTGAAAGCATAAAATTTTTAATAAAAACAAAATGTTTAAAGCTACTAAAACAAAAATAAATAAAAAATAAATAAAAAATAATAAAAATTTGAAAATATATTGAAAAAAAATAAACACAAAGAATAAATGTAAAATGAAATTAAAAATAGAAAAAATTATAAATTAAAAAAATAATTAATAAAAAAAAATTAAGCACAAAGTATAAATGTAAAATAAAACTTATAAAAATAAAGTTTGAAAAATAAATTTTAATAAGTAAAATTAAAATAAATAAAAAAAATTTTAAAGTAAAAGTTTTAAAAAATAAAATTAAAAAAAAAAAAAAATAAAAATAAATAAAAATTAAAAAATAAATTCAAAGTATAAATGTAAAATGAAACATAAAATAGCGTAAAATCATTTTCATGTTTCATGTTGATATTTTCTGAAAGGGGGGATAGGGGAGCGGAGCCTAAAAAAGGATAAGCCTAAAAATATTTCAGGTTATCTTCTGAAAGTGTTAGGTGTTACTGTTGAGTAATGTTTTATAATACTTAAAAGTCATCAGATTTTAAAAGTCTTTTCGTAAAATATTTGTTGAAGTGTAACAATGATTGTGTGTTTGTTTTTGAGTGTGTGTGTCTATGTGTGTTTTTTTTGTGTGTGTGTGTGTGTGTGTGTGTGTGTGTGTGTGTGTGTGTGTGTGTGTGTGTGTGTGTGTGTGTGTGTGTGTGTTTGTGTGTGTGTGTGTGTGTGTGTGTGTGTGTGTGTGTGTGTGTGTGTGTGTGTGTGTGTGTGTGTGTGTGTGTGTGTGTGTGTGTGTGTGTGTAGCATTTATTCTTCATTCAGTAGTTAGATGGGTTAAATTATGATAAATTTTTGTTAAACATTACTATTTTAATGTAAAATTAACATGATATGATAAGAGATATGCTTGAAAAGTGTGAAAGGTTACTCTTTGTATGTAAAGTTAGCTACTTACTGTTGTTAAGTATGGAAATTTGGTAACGTTAGCAGTTTATTCGTGCTTACGATCTAGACTCATTTTTACAGCCATATGCGTTTTAGCTATTAAACAGTGAAGACGTTTCGTGATTTGTCTTAAAACGTGCTCTCTTTTCACTAAGTGTATTTCGTTGTGTACAACATGCTTAGGCCTAACAGATATACCTCTATAGAAGATATTGTACAATGGACAGTCAAGATCCCTGGCTACGGTGTTTCATTCTTATATAAAAGAAAACCTAATGGGTTTGAAATTTTTATCAACCTGTATGCTCTAGTAACAAACGTATTTTTATGAGTGCGGATGAACTACTCAGTATATGTCACCACGTTGAAGAATGGATCAAGGAGTACTCTAAGTCTACCAAATTTTTAGACTCCCCGAAGATTGTTATTAGCCTAAGAGAGGGTCACGATGGTAGACAACTTACTCTCGCCTTTTCTAAGTATGTAATTACACACAGTATGGAACTTCGAGTATGGAAGACGTGTAATGAATCATGTACATTTGAACCTACTACTCATAGAATCTGTATTAATGGTATACAGCGGCTGAAATATATGTCTGAGGTTCTCAAGAGGGTATTAATACCAATAAAAAAGACTGAAATACTGGGTAATTACGTAACTGTGGCTCATTATATGTTATACCAGGAATATTATGCGTTTAAGAAAAATCTAACTGATGATACTGAAACTATCATTGAAAACTTCTTAAAATCTACAGATGTGAAAAAAACTATCGGAGGAGCACTGGTATAAATGATAGGCCTATCTGTAAAGACTTAGAATGTTTAAATTTGAAATCATCATAAAGGCAATGTACATGTAAGGAATAATGTTATATATAATGAACTTGTAAATATATTTAATAGTAAAAATTTGTCTGTCGATGACTATGTAGGTTTTAGCTGTGTTATAAATTCTTTAAAATGAAAAAGTTGTTTTTTATTAACCTTAAGCTTAAGCCCTTGTATAGTAAAGACGTAAGAATGTAATGAATTGAATCAATAGATCAATAGATCATGGTAGGGTATTAGTGGTAGGGTTGGTAGTTTAATTTACTGATTTACTGCTCTAGGGTATGAAAACATGCATTTTTTACGTTATAAACATAAAAAGAATAAAAATTTTAGTAAAAACAAAATGTTTTAAACAAATAAAACAAAAAATAAATTAAAAAATAAATAAAAAAAGTAAAAATTTGAAAATAAAATAAAAATTTAAAATGGAAACAAAAATTAAACGCAAAGAAAAAATGTAAAATGAAATTTATAAAATAAAATTGCAAACAATAGATCAATAGATCAATAGATCAATAGATCTTGGATGGGTAGGAGGGTGGTGGGGGATAGTTTGATTTACTGATTTACTGATTTACTGTTTTAGGGACTGTAAAACAACAATTTTAGTTAAAATATAATTTTACACAAATAAAATAAAAAGTTTTATACAAAATATTACTTGAATTGATAGATCAATAGATCAATATATCATGGGTGGGGTGGGGAGGGTAGAAGGGGTGGTTTGATTTACTGACTTACTGATTTACTGCTTTTTGGTTGTGTAAAAATGAAAACATTTTACGTTATAAACATAAAATGAAAAAAAAAATTTGTAAAAAATAAAAATGTTTTAAACTCCCCAAAAAAAAATAAAAAAAAATAATTAAAAAAATAAAAAATAAATAAATAAAAAAATAAAAATTTGAAAATAAATAAAAAATTAAATTAAAAATTAAACATAAAGTGTAAATGTAAAATGAAACATAAAATAAATTAGGACAAAATATATTATTTAGTTGAGTTTTATAAAAAAAAAAGAGATTTTTAAAATTGAAATGTCAGTCTCCAACCTTTAGAAAACGGTTGATCCTTCTCCAGTCCTATTTATCTTTCCCCTTCTGTGTTCTCAAAATTTTATCCTTCTATGTCAATTTTCAATGTTTTGCGGCTCAGACCCTACACCATGTGAACGTAGCGATACGTAACTTTGTGTGTGACGAAGTTACCTTATAAGAAAGGTGTATACCTAGTTTCATCCTTCTGTGTCAATTTCCAAGGTATTGGGGTACAGCCCCATTCCTCAATGGGCGTAGCGTCACGTAACCACTGCTGTACATGGGTCACCTTATAAGAAGGGTGTATACCAAATTTCAACCTTCTATGTCAATATCCAAAGTTTTGGGGCTCAGCCCCAACACCATGAGGGCGTAGTGTCATCTTACCTCTTCTGTATCGATGTTACATCCTAAGAAAGGTGTATACCAAATTTCATCGTACTACATCAATATCCAAGATTTATCCCTATACGGAGGATGCATGGCCACGTAACCTCACCTGCGACGATGTTTCGTCACCCCTAAACGGTGTACCAAGTTTGAGAGAGATGCCATGTTTCAAGCTCTATCCGTTACTAAGTATAGTTCAGTGCGATAATAATAATAATAATAATAATAATAATAATAATAATAATAATAATAATAATAATAATAATAATAATAATAATAATAATAATAATAATAATAATAATAATAATAATAATAATAATAATAATAATAATAATAATAATAATAATAATAATAATAATAATAATAATAATAATAATAATAATAATAATAATAATAATAATAATAATAATAATGATAATAATAATAATAATAATAATAATAATAATAATAATAATAATAATAATAATAATAATAATAATAATAATAATAATAATATTAAATAATAATAATAATAATAATAATAATAATAATAATAATATAATAATAATAATAATAATAATAATAATAATAATATTAATAATAATAATAATGATAATAATAATAATAATA
>JABUQX010138783.1:0-5000 GCA_015478945.1 Trachelipus rathkii
AGGTATATGAGAAGATTGGGAAAACAACTGAGAGAGATAGTGGAGAATAAACTAAATGAAGGACAACATGGATTTAGACCAGAAAGAGGAACAACTGATCTGATTTTCTGCTTGAATATGAAAATTGAGAAAAACTGGGAGTGGGGAAGATACATTTATGTATCTTTTATCGATTTAGAGAAAGCTTTTGACACGGTGCCTAGGGAAAAGCTATGGAAAATGATATGTGACCCATACTACGGAATAGACCGAATGTTAATTAGGGTAATAGAAGGAATGCACATAGGTAATGAAAGTGCTGTGAGAACGTCAAATGGGGTTGGTGAATGGTTTGAGGTGGAGACGGGAGTTAGACAAGGCGGTATCTCACCGTTACTTTTTGTCATGTATATGGATAAATGTATAAGAATGGCGCTGGAAGAGGAAGAGGAGATGGCTATGGTATATGCTGATGATATAGCTATGGTGACGAGAGATAAGGAGACATTACAAAGGGTGATGACAATATGGTCAGAAGTGTTACGAGATGAGTGGATGAAGATGAACAAAGAGAAGACAGAGGTGATGAAGATTTCGAGGGAGAGGGATAGATGTGAGATCCAGGTGGACGGGATCATGTTTCGAGACACGGAAGCTTTAGTTACCTGGGAGTGATGGTGAATTCGGAAGGGGAGATGACACAGGAGATCGAGGGAAAGATCGAGAAATTTTCAAGAAGACTGAGGCAACTGTACCCGATATTGAATAACAGGCATGTGTCAAGAAAGGTGAAGGTGCTCATTTATACCACGATGCTGAGAGCGACGCTGATGTACGGAGCGAATAAGTGGACTCTGACCACCAAAACATGAAGTAGGGTGGAGGCGGCGGAGATGAAGGTGTTAAGACTGATAGTCGGAGCAAGTAGATGGGAGAGGAGGAGAAATGAGGAGATTAGGCGCGAGCTGAAGGTGGAGTCTGTTCTGGATCTGGTGGGAAAACAATAGTTGAGATGGAACGAACATGTTAGAAGAATGAAAGATGAGAGATACGCGGCAAAATGTTACGCTATACGTCCGGCGGGAAGAAGACCAAGGAAGAGATGGGTAGATGGAGTTGTGGCAGCTGCAATGAAGAGAGGACGAAACCTCGAACAGGTGGAGGAAGAGGAGATGTACCGAGACAGGACGGCATGGAGGGGCTTCGTAAGTGAGAGGGCACAGCCCTAACCTACACGCTTGGTGAGAAAGATGATATATATATATATATATATATATATATATATATATATATATATATATATAAAGTTGTATATATATATATTTATTTATATATATATATATATATATATATATATAAATATATATATATATATATATATATATATATATATATATATATATATATATATATATATAGTGTTATATATATATATATATATATATAATATACGCGCAGAGAGAGATGAGATATATATATATATATATATATATATATATATATATATATATATAAGTAATAATTGAGTTTTACAAGTTAATTATATTTTTCGTTATTAAAATTGATGTGAAAATGATTTTTTTTAAGTTATTTTACAAGTAAATTATCAAAGAAATTAGTTTTAAATGTGACATTGAAAGTCTGACGGTACTCTCATGTACCGTCTTCTAAATTAACATAATAAAAAAAAAATTCGGAGAAAAAAGATAATAAACCATCTTCTACACTCAAAATAAATATAATACAATAGAAAAAGACTATAAAATAAATGAAAAACCTACTCTCGTACTGAAAGGGTTAATGTGTTGTCTGCAGCTGAATATCAACGGGTACTCCTTCCGAGATTGATTTAACAGCTTTGGCCGCCGCCAAATGCTATCGATATACTGGAAGTTCTAGCGGAGAATAATGTGAAGAATTCATCAGTATAAAAGTACAAAGCTAGTTGACTTTAAGCCAATATGAAAACGAAAACACATTAAAACTTTAGAAAAAATAATATAATAAGTAATTAGTAATTACTACTTCATTATCTATCGATTGATGTATTTTTTAAGTTTTCTAACTACTAAACACTTAAAACGTCGTCTGGTAAGGCTCATAATTTTATTTCGCCAGATTTAGGGGGCAGCTGCCCCCCTGCCCCCACGCCCATGTATAATATATATATATATATATATATATATATATATATATATATATATATATATATATATATATATATATATATATATATATATATATATATATATATATATATTTTTTTTTTTTTTTACAGAGATAAACACTATTTCACGGCAGAGGCCCTAATCAAGGAGGAGGTGTACTCGCTTAACGTCCGAGCAGGACGAAGCCAGCCCAAGGAGAGAATAGCTCGCCATTCTCTCACCCGACCAGTTCCGAACCTGGGACCCTCGCTTTATTTGGCGAGTGCTCTACCACTGAGCTATCGGGCGCTTTATATAAATAAATAAATATATTTAAAAAAATATATACATACATATATATATATACACATAATACATCATAAATATATATACATAACCTAAATACATATTACACATACACAACATATATATATATATTATTAAATATATATATATATATATATATATATATATATATATATATATATATATATATATATATATATATATATATATCTTGATAGGTAAATATATATATATATATATATATATATATATATATATATATATAGGCCCTTTCTGTTTTAGATAATGGTCAGTTTTGAATTTTTTTTTTTTTTTTTTAATATATTGTTACTATATGATACCAACAATGAATTTTAGTGGTAACGGACATGATTCAAAAGTTCGAAGTATTTTTAAATAATTTTTTAAAAATCACATTTATGTTAAATATTGTTTTAAAAATGAAATATCTCGAAAGTACGACACGTACAGAAAACCAATTACATATTTGGAATCAGCGTATAAAGCGTATTACAAAAATGTAAAACAAACATTTTTTTCATAAATTAAATATCTCAAAAGTACGACACTTACAGAAAATTAATTACATATTTGAATCAGCGTATAAAAAAGCTTATTACAAATATGTCAAAAAAATAAAAATAAAAAATAAAAAAATAAAAAAAAAATTAGGGGGATAGCAGCCAACAGGAAAAAGAGGGGGGGACGTTTTCCATACCCCTTAGGGGCGGGGAACCCCCGCGACACCCAAATACCAAAGAGCGGGGTTCCGGAGACCCTCCCCGGAGGGGGGGAAATAGTCCTACCCTGTCGTTCCACCGGAAGGCCGAGAGACCCCGACTCCTGCCATCTTTGCGGTTTACCTTTGGGTATTCCTTTAGTTAAAAAAAAATTTAAAAGTTACGGATCCGTAAAACGTAACTGGTCCTATATATATTTTTTAATCATGTCCGTTACCACTGAAATTCATTGTTGGTATCATATAGTAGCAATATATAAAAAAAAAAAAAAAAAAAAAAAAACACATAATTGTGTAAAAAAAAAAAAAATATATATATATATATATATATATATATATATATATATATATATATATATATATATATATATATATATATATATATATATATATATATATATATATATATATATATATATATATATATATATATATATATATATATATGACCTTTCCCGTTATACCTGCCCACGTAGCGATTTCATTAAAAAAATATTTTAATCTCGTTTTTTTTTGTGATTTTATATTTGTTTAAATTTTATTTTAAGAAAATTCCAATAATTTTTTTTTAGCACTTTTTTCGGGAAAGCTCCTTTTAGATTTAACATTTCTAAATTTTTCCAGGTTAAGTTAGGGCAGGCTATTTAGTAAGGTTAAGTTAGGTTAGGTTGCTTGGTTAGATTAGGTTTCTCAGAAAAATGCTTCTTATAATTTTTTCAGAAAACCTTTTTTTCCGTTTTGTTGAAAATTATCTAAATTATAATTCCAACACATATAAATCATAGTATTCATGGTAATGAGATGAAAAACTCTAGGTTTTACCTCGACAAAAATATTTGTGAGTGGAACCTCCTATACATGTCATGCTTGTACCATACAAGTGTCAACTACGGCTTTATATAGAATAAACAACCAGAGTTGTGGGAAACTCTAATTGTGACTCAAAATCCTAAACTCTTCTACGAAAGATCATTAGAAAAGGGAATTGCAAGACTATTTAGGAATATGGAAACTTTGAATTTCATGTTTTGCAAGTAGAAACTGTATATCAGAGATGGAAGAGTAAGTTGATTAGATGCATTTCGGCAGAGGTGTTTTATTCAATAAAAACAAGTATATTAATTATATCTTCCTAAAAAGATTAATCGTCAAAGTTGTAACTTATCTAGCATTAAGCTCAGAGAGTGATCAGAAACTACATATTTAGAAAAAATTACTGAATTAGACTAAACGAGTTATGGCTATTAGTTATGAAATAAGGTGACTTGTCCGACCAGTTAGAGACATTAAATTGCCACAGAAATGTTCACGCTGGTCATGAACTTGAAGTAGAATAGCGAAAATGAGGAGGTAGTCAGAAGAACTCGTAATCGACACGATAGGGGTTACCAAATATATTTAGTGCTTTTGCTTCATCTGCAAAATGATCAGGAATACGAGTAGATTGATGAACTATATTGGCTGCTCAGGATTGTTAAGACTAGAGAAATGAAAGGTCTAGTATCAGTAATGAAAGAATAACACTGTCGGTAGAAATTGAAAATAATTAGAATGGTTATTTCAGAGAAAAGAAAAAAAAACAAGAAAATACATTCCAATATTTGTTTGATAGCGGAAACATTTAGGATAGTCCATCGAATTAAGAGCTAAGTAAATGACCGTAAAATTCAGTTACGGTTTAAGAAAAAAAAGCAAAAAAAAAAAACCCTCAAAATGTGTAACCAAAAAATAGACAAAATTATTGCTCATATAAAAATAACAACAACTTTCGGATGAAAATTGATGGTAGACAGTCCCACAGTACCAATGAACAGATAAGATTACATTTT
>JABUQX010138783.1:15000-17500 GCA_015478945.1 Trachelipus rathkii
CAATAGATCACACGTAAACTAACAATAATAGATTGGGCACGATTTCCTATTCTAAATGGCCTTCCGGCGTAAGGTCTGAACTAACACCTTTCTTAGAGCATCCTCATGCTATGAGGGCCTCTACAATACTCCCGAGTAGGGTTGGCAGAGCACCGGTATTTTGGGCACCGGAACCGCACCGCACCAGCTGTAGCAGCACCAGCACCGCACCGCACCACGAGTTTTTGAACTTGGGCGCACCGCACCGCACCGCACCGGTACCATGGTTTGGCGCACCGCACCGCACCAGCAGTTGCGCACCACGCACCGCACCGCACCTCTTACTATAGCCACTATGACTGTACAAACTGTAGTGTTGGTTAAGGAATTAAGAAGGAATAACAAAGAATTCGATATTTTATCACTTTATTTATTTACTTCTTACAACATATAATTATTCCATATATATAGGATATATATATACATATACATACATATATATATATATATATATATATATATATATATATATATATATATAAATTTTATATATATATATATATATATATATATATATATATATATATATATATATATCCTGTAGATTTTTTAGATATATATATATATATATATATTATATATATATATATATATATATAGTATATATATATATATATATATATATATATATATATATAGTATATATATATATATATATATATATATATATATATATATCCCTCTGTAGATTTGGTTATATCCTAAACTGTACTCTTACCATATATATATGTATATATATATATATATATATATTATATATATATAGTTAAGTATATATATATATATATATATATATATATAGTATATATATATATATATATATATATATATATATATATATATATATATATATATATATATCCTGTAGATATTTTAGATACTAAACTGCAATTTTACCATATATATATATATATATATATATATATATATATATATATATATATATATATATATATATATTTATAGTTATATATATATATATATATAATATATATATATATATATATACTTGAGTTAGACTTGATAGAGTATTTCAGTTATTAAGAGAATTTAGATTTCTATTTATAAATATTAATTTTTCAACACTTTTCGAATTAAGTCTTGTTCTTCGATCGGTTATTAGATCGCCGGCTTTTGAGAATAGTCTTTCATTTTCAACCGATGTTGCTGGGATAGCAAGAAAAACTTTAGCTACTTTACTAAGTATTGGGAACAAAGCCTCCTTTTCCTTCCAAAATGTTAAAATGTCGAAATCAATTGTTCTTATAGTCTTGTCCTTTTGATAATATTTCTTGTAAAATTCGAG
The DNA here is from genome assembly GCA_015478945.1 of Trachelipus rathkii. Lineage (NCBI taxonomy): Eukaryota > Metazoa > Arthropoda > Malacostraca > Isopoda > Trachelipodidae > Trachelipus > Trachelipus rathkii. The sequence goes on from JABUQX010138783.1 coordinate 16,346, forward strand.
TTCATTATATAGAGATGAATCTACAGATGATTCACTATCGCAGTAACTATCGCTAGACTTTGTAAGTAAATTGTCAAACATTGATATACGAGATGTCTTTGAAATATTTATATCATGGCTCAAAGTTTTCGAAGAAAATGGTCAGATCTCGCTTTCGTAGTTTAGTTGGTGATTCTACAGTAACGTCCTGTTCCGGGATTTTCATATTTTCCTTTAAAAAAGTTTCTATACCATTAATAATAATTCCTAAGTCAGAATCAGAAAATATTTTTTTCTTAAATTTTGGGTCCAAGTATGTTGACATAAGACAAATTGGGTTTTGAACATAGGGGATTAGTCTTTGATTAACTTCATTTTGGATTTGTTATTTAGCCTTTTCTGTTTCTTCATGCAAATCTTCTATTGATGATAACTGAGAGCTTATAGCATAAACAGTTGGAACAATTATCGAAGATGTAGGATATTTACTTCCACACAAAATTTACGATGCTTCTTTGAAAGGTCTCAGAATTTCTTGCAAATTTTCTAAAATTATTTTTTCATTTGGGATGTATATGCTATAGGGATGGAAGTTTTAACTTCAAAACTGCAATTTCTAACTGCTCAGCTTGACTGACAGCCTCGTCTATGATAGGTAATGAACTATTCCATCTTGTTTTACAATCTCTCGTAATTTTGTTTGGATTATGTGAAATATTTTTTTCTGATTTATAGATTGCTTTGTAGTCATTCCAAATTTTTGGAAATCTTTTGGATAACGTTGCAATATTTCGAACTTTATCAACAATGTTTGATGTAAATGATGAATTTTGTGGTTTTGGAAATAAAACGGGATCAATGCAAAGGTTTATAGTATGTGCAATGCAAGGTAATCTTTTTATATTCAATTTCTGACATGCTTTAAAAACATTTGTTCCATTATAAGGAACAGCAAAGGAAGGCATTCTAAATTTAAGTTCTTGAAAAGACTTTGATATTGAAGCACTTATGTTATCACTTGTATGAGATTCATCACATGGAATGCATCCGATACAAAAAACACGCAATTTCCAAGTTTCATCAATTGAGTGTGAAGTTTGATTTTTGGTGCATGTCCATAAATCGAATGTTACATTAAAGTGATTAAACTTACCATCTTTGGACTGGCTTGACAAC
>JABUQX010138783.1:20000-30000 GCA_015478945.1 Trachelipus rathkii
GCACCGGTGCGTTTGCCAACCCTACTCCCGAGCTTTGTTTGGCAGCATCCCTTGTGGGCCCGTCCACCAATCACAGCTCTTGTTTGGCGTCTTTTTCCTTGGGGAAGGAAATAGGCGCCAAACACTTAGGCTTTTAAACAATATACATTATGTAATTATGAAGTGGTCCACCGATGATTTTAAAGTGATATGCAGGAGACTTGCAATAGCCTCTCACAGAGCTGCATACACTCTAAGACAATGCATGCTATTGTCTCACAAAGATTCCCTATCGTAATTTCACCCTAGAATTTGGTGGCCCTCGAGTGCGAAAAGGATCTCTGCTTCGGAGAACAGGGGTGAGGCCCCTGTTTCCGATTTCACAGAGATACTTCTCACCCTCCTTCAGATGGATTACATGAAATGCAAAGTAAAGGAAAGGGAAGAACAGGTGAAATACTACTCGGGTAAGGAGAAAGAACTTACAATATGAATATTTAATACCTTTAACAAATGATTTTGTACTCGTATTAATTACCATAGCAACGTCTTTGACTCTTATTTTCCTCAAGAGCTATCTACCTCAGTTCCTCATTTCCTTCCTCTATTTCATTTATTCCGAGTTTTTCTTTCGGTCGGGAGGATCAGGAACGAGGTTGTAGAAGATTTTGACATTTCTTAGATTTTCAACTACCACCTTATCTCCCTTTATAATATGAGCGTTGCTGTTAGTGATCTTGATGACTTTATAAGGGCCGCTGTACTTCGGGGAGAGCTTCCCAACGTTGTACTGTTGATTCTTGACCAGTAAATATTTCGCATCCTTTAAGTTTCGAGGTAAGAACACATTTCTATTTCGTAGATTAGTTCTCTGGGCTAACGGTTTTGCCATTAGTCCAGCCAGTTTTTCAATATAGGTATCATAGGATTTTGGTCCGTCTGGGACAGAGGGGTCTAGCAAGCCGTCAGGAATGTTTATATCTTGCCCGTACAACAATTTGCTGGGACATATGCCCGACTCTGAGATAGGGGCCAGCCTGAGTGCGAACAAGACAAACGGTAACACGTCTAACCACTCTTGGCTCTCCATACCCGGCTCCGCGAGCATTGTTCTTAAACTATTTATAATCATCTTATGGGTTACTTCAATCTTGCTGTTCGAAAAAGGCGCGTAACTTGCGGTCGTTGTGTGTAGTATTCCTAACAGTTTACACACACTTTCAAACAAGTGGGACGTAAAATTTCCACCTTTATCTGTGATGAGGTTGCTGGGGATTCCACAGAGTGGGATGAACTGGTTAATCAACGTTTTAACTACGGTCTCTTTTGTAATGTCTTTCAAGGGGTAGGCCCACACATAATGGGAGTATCGGTCGATGAGGGTCAATAGATACTTGTATCCCCTGCAGACCGGAAGTTTCAAAATGTCGGCATTGATGGCTTGGAACTTGTAGGAGACCTCCCTGTACTTCCCGTAAATAGGGTTTATACTACGCCCGGTTTTGGCTATTTGACATTGGGGGCAGGCACGTACGAGTGTCTTGACCCTTTTATGCATGTTCCGAAATACAAAGTCTGCTTTCAGGACAGTGAGGCACCGAGAGATACCCAGGTGTCCTCGCAGATGGGTCATACGTATGATATCGTCCACTCGTCGGTCGGGGAGGATGACTCTGGCGTAATGTAATATACATCAACGTAGAGAGAGAGCTCGATTTTCTTGAACCAAAACTGTTGTTTCTTAATAATTAAAGAACTTTTTTCTTTCTTTGTAAGTAGTGAATTTATGTATTCATCCTTTAATTGGTCTTCGCTAATCTCAGCGTAATTAATTTCTTTCCTGAAGCGTTTTATTAGTTCCAGATGAGCCTCATTACAATGTTGAATTAAATTTATTCGATTATTCTCTATTAAGATATCATTTATTTCATCTATTTTTCTTATGGGTGCTTTATCATTTAATTTATCTAATTCTTTTCTTTCTATTTCCACTCTATCAGCTGTCGTTAACCCTTTGGGATTTAAATCTGCCTTTTTCTCATGAGAAACATGCGTGGAATGTCCTTTATTGCTGTTGTGGTTATTTAAAGTCTCGGCATTGTTTCCTTCTCGTGGAATGTTGACCGTGGCGCGTGCGGTATTGTCTTTTATTGCCTGATAGTACCTTTTTTTCAAGGTAGGCGAGGGTTTTTCGATAGGATATGGGTTTAAATGGCCCAATGGTGGGTCCACGTGGAGTGAGATCGAAGCTTCGCTCTGATTGGTCAATTGGCCGGTGGTAGAACCAATCGCAGCGTTCGTACGTGGAGGCGCGGTTTGGAGCTCTATTTCTTCGTCAGTAGTTTCAATTTCTTCATTATTTTGATCATCATTATTAATCTTATTTACCAATAGATATTCTGCAAGTGGATTGGTCTTTTTTGTGATTAATTCCCAGGAAACTTTGTAACTACTTAGCAAATTTAAGCTCCTAATTTCTCGTACATTATAATTCTTATCATCATTTATTTTTTTATATTTATTTATAAGTTCTCTTGATTGGGTTTCTATTTTAATGTCCTTGTTGGCAAGTAGATATCCGTACTTTCGGAAAACCTTCGTCAGACAGACTAGCAGTCGGTTGGCCTGATCATAATTTCTTTCTGTGGGAGAGAGGACTGAACTATAGAAAGCAATAGGCTTATCGCCTCCGTCAGTAGCGGAGAAGATGACTGCTGCTGCAGATACATTTGTGGTATGGATTATAATTTTGAAAGGGGTGGTGGTGCTTGGATAAGCAAGCACAGAGAGCATTTTTAGCATTTTCGAAGGCTTTATCTGCTATTGAGTTCCAGCAGATGCGGCGGTTCGAGTAAGGTTTACCTTTTAAGAACAGATTGAGGGGCGCTGTTATTTCAGCGAACAGTGGGGTGCTACTGCGATAAAAGCCTACTTTTCCAAGGAAACTTCTTAATTCCTTTATAGTCCTTGGCTTTGGGGTGTCTAGGATGTCCCCAATTTTCTCATGATTTGGCCTCATGCCGCTTTCATTGATGGTGTATCCGAGGTAATCAATCTCTTTTTCTGCAACTTGGCACTTTGCAGGATTTATACTGATATGTAGGTATTTTAATCTCTTTAGCACCTTCTCCAGGAGTCTGTGTGTGAATCAAGATGTCATCCATGTAAGCCTGAGTATTGGGGATGCCTTGTATGACCGTATCAATGTAAGCTTGAAATATAAACGGAGAGGAGACGTACCCCATCGGAAGGCTCCTGTAGGTGAAAGAACCGACGTTTGAGGTTATGGTAAAGTATTTCTGGGAGTCGGGGTGGAGTGGCACCCCGTAGAAGGCCTGGGTTAGGTCCAGCCGTGTGTATAGCCGACTCCCCTTCAGGTTGGACATGGCATCCTGCAGGTGCGGGAGTCCATAAGTTTCTATCTCAGCTCTTTTGTTCAGCTCTCTAAAATCGGAAATTATTCTCACTCGATTTCCGCTTTTCTCTAGAACACTCATGGGAAAAGACCAGGGGGAGTTGCTGCGGCGTAGGACTCCTGTGGCTACTAGATTGTCAAGTTCTGCTTTAGTTTGAGCATAAAGCTTGTGGGGTACCCTCCTCGGTCTGAGGGAGATTGGGGGTCCCTTTATGTTTGCTTTGTAAGGGTAGGCGTTGGCTAGTTCTATCAATACTTTTTCTGGGATAAAAGCGGCCTTTTCATCAGAGGTCTCTTGGCCGTCCTCACCTATTAAAGCTGTGCTCATTCTCTTATTTTTATTTTTATATTTTTCAAAGATTTCATCCCACCGTTTCATTTGTTTTAATTTTATGTGGTGGTTTTCGGGTAGATAGGGGTTTACAAATAACTCTTTATATTTCATTAATATGTCATTAAAATTTAGAGAACTAGAAGGTACAGGCACAGAGGGAGGTGGAGGAGAGAGAGAGAGATTTGAGGAGGAAGAGGCATGCACATTATTAATATTAAAATTCATATTCCTACTCAATTTTAAGGTATTATTTGTGACTGAGTCTATCAATAAGTCTTCTTTAAAATTAATGCCCATCTCAAAATTCTTTAAAAATGACAGACCTACAATGTTTGTAGTTACATTAGCTACATAAAAGGTATCCCGATATCTACGGCCCAACCCCAGATCGATTTCAATATTTTTAATATCATAAATAGCAATTTTTGAGTTATTGGCTGCTAGCATGTATCCTATAGGTGCTTTGTGATGGTCAGTAGCACTGCTCGCTAGGATATTTTTCACAGAGCCACAATCGACCAGATAATCGACCTTATTTAATGTGTCATAGACTACATACAAGGTCAAGTTGTCAATCTTGCAAATTCTTTTTGTCTCCCTCAACATCGGCTGTAACAGTCTTACTACTTAAGTAGTGATCGTCAACAGCACTTAAATCAGTCGGGTCTGACAGAATATTTGCTTCATTGCTTCCACTTTCACTTGTATTGTCTGTAACACTTTGATTGAAAAAAGACATACCCGACATGCGATGGGCTAACAGTAGTGATAAAATTATTATTTTGTACATTACCCATATAGTTTGAAACATCGGTTTCAAGACCTTTGTTGACATCGGTACCATTTAATATAATATTTTTATACATTGATATATTTTTGTTTTGTGGACTACTACCATTTTTCATTTTTAAATTTTTAAAGTTCTTTAAGCAAAAAGGAGCATGCATTCCTTGTACATTTTGATGACTTAATGATTGTTCTTTGAGAAAGTTTTTATTTATTGATTCATTATTTTCAATTTTATTGTTATTTATAATAGAATTACTATTTTCTATTTGGTTAATGCTGGTAGTGGTTTCCATATTTTGATCATTTTCAAGATCATTATTGTTCATGTTATTATTATAATAATATTATTATTATTATTATTATTATTATTATTATTATTATTATTATTATTATTATTATTATTATTATTATTATTATTATTATTATTATTATTATTATTATTATTATTATTATTATTAGTAGTAGTAGTAGTAGCAGTAGTAATTTTGCCACTATTTTTATTAATGTTAATAGCATTAGTAGGATTGATATAATTGTTATTTAATTCACCAGCACTCGAATTTTCTAAGTTTCTTTTATTACACTCATCACTGTTTGTGAGATGGTCATTAATAACTTGGATGGTATTTTGAAATCTCACTTTTCTGTTGTGAGTATGATTTTTATGGCTGCTTTTAGTTGGAGATTTACGCAGCCACGTGACTAGTTTCCCGAGGAGGAAGCGTTGTGTAGGGCATTTCTTTCGCCCTTATTATATAATAATGGATACATAGGGCATTCATTACCCTCACATCGGTAGGCTTTGAAGAGATAGCGGGAATGATAGAAACATAATTCGTTCACAGCGTTATTAAATGCCTTACTATAGCCATTTGCATCTGACCTTGCGTGTCGTGACCTACTTTTGTCGCGTGTCAGGTTTCCTCTCTCAGCTGAGTCGGACTGGCTTTGAATGAGCAGCTGAAGTGAGCGGGCAATCTCGTTCACTGTCTTCGTGAGGTCGGCCATCTGGCGTGACAGCTGGCTTTCACCGCTGTGACCAGCGTCATGTTTGCGCTCTTGATCGCGCGCGCTGTTCGGTGGGTAGGCGGAGTCTGTTCCTCTCTCGTCTGTTCTGTTTCGTACAGAGTTGACAGAACTCCAAGTCTGTTCGTAATTTGGTTGTTGGTAATTTCTTCCTTTAACAAAGTTTCGCAAAGGTTTACGCCACCTAATCCATTCTGGTGCAAGTCATTATCTTTCAGCCAGCGAATAGACTGAATATCTGGACATTTTTAGCACTGTTCTAAGAACAGGTCTATGGCAAATTTTTGGGTTATGTTCCACTAGAACATCGAAGCTTTTGTTCCCCAACACCCCCGATGGAGATATTCACTTGGCAACTCATCGGGTCTCATGCCTTGTTTGAAGACGTCTCGTATTCTTTCTCAAGGCTGGGAGGTAAACTTCTTCGATATTTTCTAATAGCAGACGATAAGCGTTATTTTGAAGGGGGAATTTAATTTTTGAGACCAAAGATTGGAGCCAACAAACGAACACGTTCGTGAGTATCTTCTACATGATTTAATTTGAAGATCGTTGTTGTAGCACTTAGCCAATTTATAACATCATAAGGGTCAAAGGTTGGTAACTGACTTGATGTTAGTTGACTGTATGTTTTTAATGGTGAGTCGGTATCAGGACGCCTCGCCCTTCCTTTTGGGCGGGAAGATTGTGGCGTGATTTCCAACTCGGCCTCTGATGAAGAAACAGATGGGCCCTGCTTCATCCTGCGAGGGTGGAATTCGTTGGGGGGATGGAGATTTCCCCTTATTTCCTTTTGAAGACTTCTTTGTTTGAGTCCTAAGGCTTCTTTGTTGATACCATTTTCTTAGAGTCTTAAGTTACTGACTCTATTTTGTGGAGTCGTTTTTGAGTCAAACTTAGGCGTTTGTTAACTAAGCCTAATATCGAGAGCTTGGTTTGAAACTCTCAAATTTCCGAAATAGCAAACGGTTTTTTTCTGTTACTATCCGAATTTTTCTAACAACGACTTTTACTTCTTATTATTAATGAGGTTAATAAGGAACTGATTCTTCACGTTGTTATTATTTTGACTCATATAATTTGTTTAATTTGTCATATATCATCTATTTTAAGCACTTAAATACGAGAAAGTAACGGAATTTATTTTTTTTTTCGATTAATTTGACGTATCTGACTCCAAATTAGGGGTTTTAGCCCCCTGTCGCTCCACCACTGATGTCTACGCCGAAATCACTTCGGCTATCAAATGATTAATGAACTTTCATCCACTAATTGGGTATTGATTACAGCAGGTTACTTTCTGACGCAGTGGGTTTAAGATAGGGATTTGACAATGACAAATATGGTTTTAATCAGATAAAACAGGATATTATTATACAAATCGTCAGTTAGCAAATACAATAGGATCGCTACTGCAAACCAACAATAATAGATTGGGCATGATTTCCTATTCAAACGCGTTGGGTATGAACTAACACCTTTCTTAGAGCATCCTCATGCTATGAGGGCCTCTACAATACTCCCGAGCTTTGTTTGGTGGCGTCCCTTGTGGGCCCAGGCACCAATCACAGCTCTTGTTTGGCATCTTTTTCCTTGGAGAAGGAAATAGGCGCCAAACACTTAGGTTTTAAACAATATACATTATGTAATTATGAAGTGGTCCACCGATGATTTTAAAGTGATATGCAGGAGACTTGCAATAGCCTCTCACAGAGTTGCATACACTCTAAGACAATGCACATATTGTCCCCACAAATGATTCCCATCGTAATTCACCCTTATATATATATATATATATATATATATATATATTATATATATATATATATATAAAGTATATATATATATATATATATATATATATATATAAAGAGTATATTTATATATATATATATATATATATATATAGTATTATTATATATATATAATATATATATTGGTATATATATTATATATATATATATATATATATATATATATATATATATATATATATATATATATATATATATATATATATATATATATATATATATATATATATATATATATATATATATAATATATATATATATATCGGTATATATATATATATATATATATATATATATATATATATATATATATATATATATATATATATATATATATATATATATATATATATATATATACTATATATATATATATATATATATATATATATATATATTTTTTTAATTCTACTTATACTATGGAACTAGTTAGCACACACAATAGCGAACTGCCCGCACGAGCAGTTTGTTGAACTCCTTTATCAACTGCCTTTCGATCGTGACAAAATAACATATGTTATGTTGACCGTTTATGGGATCTTGTTTGCGCTCGTTTTTGTACGGCGTCTCCTTTAGACGAGCAACCTAAAAGAAACTTTGGTCACGTAACCGGCTCATGTGATCGGGCAGGCAACTAGTTCGCGCGAGCTCTCATGTTGACCGCAAAGCTGACTATGTTCTCGCGTAACCTCATGTTGACCACGCAGATGACTAGTTCGCACAACCGTTCATGTTGACTGCTCAGCCGCTTAGTTCGCGTCAACTTTTCGCATTTTGGTTTGAGTTTTTTTAACTTTCAACCATGTGTTGGTTTGGTCGTCTTCGAGCTCTCATTTGCTCTCTCCTTGGAGATAGCTTAGGTTTGGGCGAAGCTTTACAATCTCTTACAGCAAAGGAGGCTTAAAATTAAATTTCCACTGCAATTCGTTGCAGTATTTTCAATCTGTATAATGTCTATTGCATCAGCCAGTACCATCTTCAGATGTCCGTTGTGGGACATTATTTAGCACACATTACACATTACATACTTCCCCCACTGATCTGTTTATTCATCTCATATGGCAATGGTGTTAGGATTTACGTAGTTGCTCACTTTATATTATACTCTTCTACTAAACCAGCTGCCTATCATAGATTGCACCTCATAATATATTTTCACACAAATATATTATGAGGTGCAATCTATGATAGTCACCTCATAGATTGCACCTCATAATATATTTTCACACAAATAAACACGACAACGAAGAAACTGTCATGAATTAATAAAAGCTATAACAATGTAATAATGACAATGATACTTTGATGCTTCAATGGCGGACAGGTCAAATCCTCTTTCCAAAATTTTCATATGGCTATACACAAAGGAATCTTAAAATCACCATAAAAAGAACTATTATTGAATAAAAAACTTAGAAACATTTTTGACCACACAGCTTCTCATACTTAAACTCAAAATTTTATTAAAGCACGCTATTGTTTCAATTTAACTCAGCATCTTCATAAGAACCAAGAATTTAAATCAAATTCAAAGCAAGTGAATAGTCCTATTTTTATACTATTATACGAAATAACAATCTCTCTCTCTCTCTCTCTCTCTCTCTCTTCTCTATTTTATATATATATATATATATATATATATATATATATATATATATATATATATATATATATATATATATATATATATATATATATATAAATGTATATATTATATATATATATATATATATGTATACATATATATATATATATATATATATATATTAAAGTGTGGGTCTTATTTTAACAAGTTCCGAATTAAATAAATTTTATTAATAAGTTTGTGGATGCATTTGCGAATGTACAATAAATAAATAAGAAATTTGAGTGCTTCGTTCTTTCAAAAGACAAAAAAAAAAAAAAATTTAAATAATAATAATGAATGAGAGAAAAAAATTTACACATCTGAACACAAGAATTGCTCATTTCCATTCACATCAGGTAACGTGAGTGAAGAAGATTAGCCTCTCTCTCTCTCTCTCTCTCTCTCTCTCTCTCTCTCTCTCTCTCTTTCTCTATATATATATATATATAGATATATATATATATATATATAAAAATATATATATATATATATATATATATATATATATATATATATATATATATATATATATATATATATAAAAAAATATATATATATAAATATAGATATAGATGAGAAAGAGTTATATATATTTATATAAATATATATATATAAATCTATATATATATATATATATAGATATATATATATATATATATATATATATATATATATATATATATATATATGAATATGAGCTTACCTGGAGAAGTAGGAGCAAAATTGTTGTAAACATTTGACAGAATTCCCTCTGAACGTGATGACGTCATTTTGCTTGCGATTGTTTTCACAATTAAAGATATTTTCTGAAAAGTAAAACATTAATATATATATATATATATATATATATATATATATATATATATATATATATATATATATATAAATAAATATTTTCATATTTCTCTATATATGTAAGTATATATATATATATGAGTGTGTGTGTGTGTAAAGGGCCGGGTTTGAATCGATGGTGTCCTAAGGCATAACCCAGAATGCATATCAATACCTTTATA
>JABUQX010138783.1:40000-47500 GCA_015478945.1 Trachelipus rathkii
ATCCGTTCCCTTTTCATCCAACACATATCCTAAATATTTAAACTCGGATACTTGTTCCATTTGCTCACCCTCTAACATGACTTCAAACCGCGGACTCTCCTCACTCACTATCATAACCTTACTCTTATCTACATTTACTTATGATTATATGTACACACCTTGCCAAACCCTTCTACCAATCCTCTCAAACTCTCCTCAGATTCACAGCACAATACCAAATCATCTGCAAACAATAGGCAGGGCAGCCTCCACACTCTTCCATTTTTCATCATTCTAACCACTTCCCCTGCCCCCTTATATACACACACACACACACACACACACACATATATAGAGTGATAGTATAAAAAAGAGATATGTACATATATATATATATATATATATATATATATATATATATATATATATATATATACAAATAAATGATCCAAATATCTTTCCCATTTATTTCCAAATTGGAATCTATTTAGTGTTTATTTATTTTTATTTTTTAACTTTAATAGAGCATCATGAGAAAAGAATGACTCGTTATAAAGTCACCCACAGTCGTCACTCGCTAACAATTTTATTCCCATATCACTTTCACAATGGTGAAATTTGTAAATATATTTTTCAAAATAAAAACACACTCCGTCAGCTATAAACACCTATAGCTAAATACTAAATAAATATATTTATAAATAAATAAATCAATAAGTATAAAAAATAAAATTAACAATAAATAAATATGAAATTTTATTTAGTAACATATATTTTACACGTTGTATAATATTGCACACAGATTAAAGAATTGCAGATAATTTAATACATAGTATTATACACACATATGATACTGTTATAAACAATTGCTATGACACAGAATTATAAAGACACGTTCAATTCAAACGATCTCCAGTATGAATAAAAATGCAGCACGTTACCATTGTACTTTTACACCTCCAAGTTTATTTTGTGTTTAAAAAAGTATATATTGCGACGCTTTCTTTCAGAACAATGACATATTTTTATTTTGCAATCATAATACTTTCGATAATCTTATTTTTAATATTGATATCATCAAATAATCGCTTTTTCTTTGTTCATTCTAAATAAAAAAAAATTCTTTTTCTTTTTAAACCAATGGTTAAAGATCTTCATATTTATTAAACTCTCTCTCTCTCTCTCTCTCTCTCTCTCTCTCTATATATATATATATATATATATATATATATATATATATATAGTATATATATATATATACAGTATATATATATATATATATATATATATATATATATATATATATATATATATATATATATATATATATATATATATATATATATATATATATATATATATATAATCCGACTGTCGTCTGAGATGGAAGCAATAAAAAGCAGCAGGGAAAAGAAATAAGAAGAACAACAGGACAGACTGAGAAGAAGACAGAAAATTCCAAGAGATCTGCAAAGGTTCTAAATGGTTTTTTGTCTCAGAGAAGGAGAAAGTATTTTGAATGTTGTGGCCAGATTTTGCAGTTAGAAGATGTTGAAAAAACAAAATTATAAAAGTGAAGAAAATATTTTAATTAATTAAATAAGAATTTAAAATTAAAATTAAAATCAAAATTTTTTATCAGTACAAAATTAATATTTTAACCGTGAAGAGGAGCAACAAAATTTTCATTTCGGTTCTTTTTCAATAGTTATAAATAATAGAAAGGATACTTTATCAAAAATAGCTGAGGAGTAACAAATTTTTATAGCTTGTTCTTTTTATTAGAAAACAATTTTGAATTTAAATTATAAGATCTTCTGAAACAACTGAAATTTGGTCGAAGATGAATGGATATTTCACCGTAGTCGGATTATAGGATTATTTTTTTCGCATGGTTCTAGGGGCTGGAAACACCCTTATGCCTTTTGAGGTGAAACTCTACATTAACGGACCCCAATTATCTTGAAAACTACAATACCATAGTATAAACCGTGACAATACTTACAAGAAAAACCAAATACATATTTGGAATCGGCGTAAAAAATAAAGTATCAAAAATGTGTATTTATTCTAAGTAAATAATTATTACAAATATTATATTTCTAATGTACGATAAGTTATTTATGTTTTTAACGGCAGAATTTTATAGGCATTGGAAGTACATTAAATTTATATTTAGTTGCATTTGAGAAAATGTTGTTGGATGACGTGTTTTCGCTTTGTTGTAATAATTATGAATTAGTGAAACTGTAAATAACGATATTTAACCTAACCTAACCTAACCTAACCTGATATGGTTAAAAGAGAACAAAGGAGAAAATATTTTTATCAATTTCATCAAATTAATACAAAAGCAGAATGGAATGTGTTGAAGGTAAATTAATTTTCTATTTTTTTATTTATTTTTTTTAATTACGGTAATAAGCTTTGTACGCTGATTCCAAATATGTATTTGGTTTTCTTGTAAGTATCGTAATTTTCGAGATATTTGGGGTCCGCTAATGTAGCGTTTGGCATCCTTTTAATTCCTTCCCATGAATTAACTGCTATTGAAAACTATGTAAGGTTGTGGCGACAGTCTTAGTAAGCCGGCTACGTAAAAAGGAAATTACTCGAGTCACCAATGCTATTCCTCGGGCACATGGAGGAATAGCACTTGACAGGCAGAGCCTAACAGAATGGATGGTAGAATATATATATATATATATATATATATATATATATCAGCAAGTATATATATATATATATATATATATATATATATATATATATATATATATATATATATATATATTTATATATATATATATATATATATATATATATATATATATATATATATATATATATATATATATATATATATATATATATATATATATATATATATATAGAGAGAGAGAGAGAGAGAGAGAGAGAGAGAGAGAATTCAAATATTTTCTCTCGACAAGCGATAAATTTTCCATAGATCTTTAAATTAAATACTACACATTTTTTTACAATTTTGAGTAAATTTTTTTTTTACTTCTACGTTTCATTCTCTGATTTACATTTAAATTAATATTTTTTTGTTTACTTTACAGCTCGAGTATATTACTTACTTGTATAACACCTTGAATAATATCCTTTTTACTGTATTATTTATTTATATAACACATTAAATAATATATTTTTTTATATATATATATATATATATATATATATATATATATATATACATACATGTGTTATATAGCATATATTTATATATATATATATATATATATATATATATATATATATATATATATGGAGTTTAAGCAATGATCGCTGGTACAAATATTTATAAGTAGGAGGGCCTTGTTGAAGAAATATGAAGGAATCAAATAGATGCTAAAGGTTAAAAGTTAATAAAAATTATTACATTTATAAGCTATTTAAATACATTCATGAGCTTTCGTTCCTAATGTATTTAAATAACTGGTAAGCGAAATAAATTATACACTAATATAAGTTTGGTAAGGTTAAGTTAAGTTACGTTAGGTTACATAGATTTGAATAAATAATTGGACTTGTTTTTTTTTTAATATTTTTAAAGATGTGAAGCTCTTTTATTACAATAAAGGGCACTTCTCCTTTAAAAGGTAGTTACAAAAAACGTCATAATATCGACAATCGCAGAAATCTGCTCGTGCAGCCCAGCAGTGTCACGTGTTAGCTAAAACCCCAATAGAAAGATCGCGAAAGTTTCCACAAGTTGCTTTTTTTTTATCATGTTAATTTTTATATGTTATTTTTTTTATAATTTTCTTTTTTATTCGACGGAGGGACAGAGGGGGGGACGAAGTCCCTCCCGTCGTCCCCGCTGAGGCCGAGAGACCCTGACTCTTTCAAATCTTTGCTATTTAATCTTGGGTATTCCTTTAGTAAAAAAAAAAAAAAAAAAACTCATTGGCAACCTTTTCGCACTTTTTGCCTTGAAATAATCGAAAAAAAATCGATTACATTGTTCGTTCGATATATATCGGTTAACTACCCTTTAAAGGAGAAGTTCCGAATAAAGTTTTATTTTGACTTTTATCAAATAAAAATGCAATCGTATGAATAAAACTCACTCACGCATAATTGACAAGATCCATATATATATATATATTATATATATAAAAAAAGTATATATATATATATATATATATATATATATATATATATATATATATATATATATATATATTATATAAGGTTGCTATAAGAGCAAGGGCATATAGTTATATAAGGTTATATATATATGCTGCTAAGATTATATATATATGGGTTATATATATATTAGGGATATTGAACTGTATTCCGGCCGGAACTTCCGGCCGGAACGTTTGCTAGTTCACCGATTACGACCGGAACTAGCTTGGTTCCGGCCGGAACTAACCGGAACTTTCTACTTTTTCATAAATGTCTTTCTTAATAAAATTCAGCAATTGATTTTTCATTTACACAGTTATGATTATGCATAAAAATAATATTGAAAATTGATATCACTCGTCCCTCGTAGAACGCGGGGGTTAGGTTCCTGACCCCCCGCGTTATAGGCGATATCGCGTATAACTTTAAACCCTGAAAAATCATTAATTTTAAAATTTTTACCTTTGTATAAGGTGAATAAAATAGCAGCAGTATTTTATTTATCCTTAATAATAATTGAATAAATTTGCAGATACAATGTTATTTACAGAACAGTATGTAAACATATTTTATTGACTAGTTAATTAGTAGGATATTTATTACATTACAGTACAGTACTCTACATATCTTAAAATGAGCAAAAAAGTTTTTTAGTTTTTTTAAATGAAAAAATATACAATGTACAAACCTTTAAAAATTTTGGAGATAAAATTGTTTTTATATATTTAACTAAATAGCCTGAGGACTGTAATATAAAATTTTTAAAGTTTAGCCAATTGAGCACAAAAAATAGTTTCTTTTTAAATTGTAAATGAATTGAAGGTGTAAGAGATAGGCAGTCCAGAATCTGTAGGTTATTTGCTGCTTTTTTGAGAAATACATCGTTATCGTTAATTGACGCTTTTGCCTTTTTAGCCTCACCAAAAACTTTTTTTTTTTTTCATTTCATTATCTTAACATATGTATGTATTATTTTTATTTTATTTTTTGCAATTTTAATTTTAATTTTTATCTTTATTTTATGTATTACAAGAATTTTGACTGTTTTTGTACTTTGTAATTTTAATTTTTCTTTTATTATCTTTTACAACTGCGGCGGTATGGCAAGATCGCGTTCTATAAGACCGCGTTCTACGAGGGACAACTGTATGAACAAATATCATGATAAAATGACCTTCGACTCTGTACTTTCGAAAACTTTAAATATGAAACAATATTTTTACACTCGAACGGGTAGCTTTAATACTCTAGAACGGGGTTGGGGATATTTTTTATTTTTTTGAGATTTTTTAATTTTTTTTATTTTTTTTAGACACAAATTGCTTTTTTAATTATTATTTTTATAAAATTAGTTAATAATCCTAATTATTGTCTAATTAATAATAAGTTTGTTAAATATAATTTATTTAGTTTAATTAAGTTATTTAAATTATATATATATATATATATATATATATATATATATATATAGAGCATATATATATATTTCAGAAGTATAAATATGCCTAAAGATATATTATAAATATATATATATATATATATATATATATATATATACTATAGATAGAAATATATATATATATATATATATATAATTATATATATTATATATATATATATATATATATATATATATATATATATATATATATATATATATATATAGTTGAGCTAGTAGGAATTGAAATTATTTCTATTATTACTATATATATTTATATAGTTTTTATATACTGCATAATATCTGAGTAATTCTAATTTTATTTATTTTGTTATTAAAATTTAATGGTAAACAATTACTTTAACTCTCCACATCATGTTAATTTACATAGCACCAAAAATTAGGTAACAGCTAGGATAAATTATTATTTCAGGAAAGATCTAGAAATAATAAAAAATAATAATGATTTTTTAATAAAAAAATACGTAAAAAACGTTGATTTAAATATTTGGTCCTCTCGTGCCAATCCTGCTCTAGAATCTAGACCTGGGATAAATAAAATTTGTAATAGGAATTATTATTATTATTATTATTATTATTATTATTATTATTATTATTATTATTATTATTATTATTATTATTATTATTATTATTATTATTATTATTATTATTATTATTATTATTATTATTATTATTATTATTATTATTATTATTATTATTATTATTATTATTAAAAACAGATTAACTTTATAGTAGAAACTACTAGAAAACAAAATATTGACAACTGTTTAAGCAAAATTTTTAAATTTTTAAAACAAGATTCCATAATTTTCTTACTTAAAATGAATTTATTTGAATTTTGAAATGTTGTGGTGTAGGAAAATAAGTTGCTTTCCATGTTGTGGAGTTAAACGTCATCTCTTATCCTCAAACACGTTACCCGCTTCTGAAAAAGCTTTTTAAACTTTGAAGATCCCAGGAACCCTGATATGTTTATGAGCCTGAAGCCCAAGTGGCAGAATAGAAGAAGACGACATCTAGAAGTTTAGTTATGATTTCTTATGCTCACAACAGCTCCCTGAATGAAGTGCTCTCAAATAGAACCCTGGGATCCTTTGAATGATTAAACTGGGTGTCAAAAGTAAAGAATGTTTGGGCTCTGACAAAACAATCTTTTACAAAACATTGGTTTATAAATGTTTGTCAAAATACTATTTATGTTTAACTTTTTGAGATTATGTGATATTACTTAATATATCGTATCATTTTCATAAATAGATTATGATGATGGGTTATAAGAGCTACGTAAGTGTAGTATGATTTCTAATAGGAAATACAAAAGGTTAGTTATATATTATATTATATATATAGATATATATATATACATGAGAGAGAGAGGAGGAAGAGAGAGAGAGAGATGGGCATATTATATATATTATATGTTATATATATGTATATATATATATATATATATATATATATATAACATGTTTCTGTAATTAATGTAATCGTCACTTTCATTATCCATCCCATTTCATTTATCTTCTTTCAGCCCTTCCACCCCAATAAACCTCTTTGCTCAGCCTGTTCATAAAAATGAAAGTGGGAGCAAGTCCATTTCTTATGCCCAGATCTAGTAATGTCAACTCTCAGCCTCCAGGACACAATGATGATAAGATATTATTAGACTGTTTAGCTGACTGACTGGTCTCTGAAACACCTCAGGGTGACTTGACTTCTCACTTTTTCTGATTGAAGACGTATCACTTTTTTCGAAATTTAGCAAGCTTCTGAGTTTGATTTTTTAAGCTGGCTGCAACTGAATTTCCAAAACCCAGCCATAGTATGGTTCTTCTTTACTTCTTGACAAATTTTATTTGATCCGGTTATCCTACAAATTTTGGTTTGCAGAAACTAAGAGCTCAGTA
>JABUQX010138783.1:65000-80940 GCA_015478945.1 Trachelipus rathkii
AGGGAATCTGAATAAATGACATAAGAGTGATCTTGGTTAAGGATTAAAATTCGAGAAAGGGGCAATCATTACAGCCATTAATTCTGCCGTAAAAATTCAGCTTACGTGGGGAGGCATGGGAGAGGGTCAAGGGTCGGTGAAAGACAGCAGATGTGCTCCACACTGTCCCTTTGTTTTGAGCCGCCCAAAACACCTGAGTAAATTCATCGTGAACTGCGGAATGAGACTGGAAAATGATGCTTTTAACAAGGCAACAGGATGGCTAGATTTAGAAAGAAAAAGGCCCAAAGCTAAGAAAATGGTGGAGCGGGTAATAGACAAGGTGGTACACTTCGTCGTTAATAATATTATTATTATTTTTATTATTATTATTATTATTATTATTATTATTATTATTTCATTATTATTATTATTATTATTATTATTATTATTATTATTATTATTATTATTATTATTATTATTATTATTATTATTATTATTATTTATATATATATATATATATATATATAGTATATATATTTTTATTTTTTTATTATATATTATTAGTTATATATATATATTATATATATATATATATATAATATATATATATATATATGTTCATATATATATATATATATTATATATTATAAATAAATAGTATTTGTATATTATTATATATATATATATATATATATGTATATATATATATATATTATATAGAAGAATATATTAGTTATATATATATATATACTGTATTACATATGGCTTATGTATGTGTCATATATATATATATATATATTACATATATATATATGGCGTTATATATGAGCATAGCAGCAGCAGAGTAAGGCGTTATATATATATATATATATAATGTTCTCGTATATGTACTTATGTAATGTATTCTGAAAAGAAAATATTTGTATATATTTTAACTGATTTGGACTTGTGCCAATCTATGGCTAACAGACCAAGAATTTTTTTTCGGTTTCTAGAAATATTTATATGGCTTTGAAATTCTCGAGACATAGAATCATGTTTGTGATTATTTTACCAAACAAAACGATGATAAAACATCAATCCCACGTGAATTTTACAAAAATTTACCAAAAAAACAAATCAACCCAGGAAGCAAAACAAATTGGTTTTAAATTTTGATATTTATAGTTAGAATATTTGAGTGATTTTTTTTTTTTTTTTTTTTTTTTTTTTTTTTTGCTTAATATGTTTCTTGTGTTTGTGTGTATTTGTGTGTGTTTTGAGTGATACGTTTTACAGTTATATATTATAGTGTGTGAATTTGTATTTTTTTTTGAGTGGTTTGTTTTAATAGCTGTGTAGGATAGTGTAATAGTTGTGAAGGATAGCGTAATAGTTGTGCAGGATAGTGTAATAGTTGTGAAGGATGGTGTAATAATTGTATAGGATAGTGTAATAATTGTGTAGGATAGTGTATTTGTGTTTATAGTTGTACAAAATACTGTATTTATGTATGTTTTTAAATGATTCAATTTTACAGTTGTATTTTATAGTGTATTTGCTTGTTTTTGAGTGATATGTTTTTATACCTGTATAGTTGTATTTGTTTGTGTTTTTGAGTATTTGTTTAGCTAGCTTAAAAGTGTGGTGTCAAGTGCCTCAGATCATGTCGGCCATTAAACTGAAAAAAGAAATTTTCACCAAATTATGGTGGAAACAATGTTGGTATCTGGCTATATAATATATATATATATATATATATATATATATATAAGTAGAAGGATAAAGATATATATATATGAAAGAGGGTAAATATAAAGATGATGATATATACATATATATATATATATATATATTATATATATATATATATATATATACAGTGGTGCATCCATGAAATTTTTCTAAAGCCAGTTGAATATTTATTCAAGTTATTATTATTATATATATATATATATATATATATATATATATATATATATATATATATATATATATATATATATATATATATATATATATATATATATATATATATATATATATATATATATATATATATATATATATATATATATGATATATAATATATAAAGTGGAAGGACCAAACATTAAATTTCTAAGTCCCCAAGAATTTTATATAAATTACTAAAATCGTATCTTATCTAAATTGTTAACTTTAATCGTCGGGCATGAGAGTGAGCAAAATTCGAGATAATATCTGTTTTTGCCAGTCAATATTTCTGATATGAGTGAGGGCAAGTCCAGTAAGCCTTTCATCTCCAATAGTATTTCTCAAGTATCTTTCAAAAGTCTTAATGTTGAAAAGCTTCTCTCTACTGAAGCAGTAGACACGGCTAAAATTGCCAGTATTTGTAACAAGATGTAAATATTTGGAAATTGTGCGACTCGCGTAAACAAGAAACTACCCGTCTATTTGTTTATGGACGATCTGTGCCAGGATACCATTTCAACTTCATAAATCCCATTCTGCTTTTACTAAATCTTCTATTAGGCTTTCGAGATCTCCTTTGTAAACAGTTATTACATAATCTTTTTATCTTCATATGGCACATATTACAATTGTTCGGTATGCATCAAGGAAGAAATAATTTCTTTGTGATTTAAAAACCTCTTCTCCTAACGCTGATATTAAATCATCCAAAAATGGTATGATAAAAATGGATGTATAATGATGTTTGTGAGTTCAGTCTGTGGAATGTTGGGTCTGTATTTCTGGAATTTGTTAATTCTTGGTACAGCAATTTTCACAACATTCAGCTCTGATACGCTGACATTATTTCTTCAAAATCTGCTGAAATTCTAATGCTGCATTTTCTCTGATGGCTTCAAGTTTAGTTTTAACTAAATTACTTACGAGATTTGTTCCCGACAGTGACGAATTATATATAAAATTATTTTAACTTCTGCACTTTATATTAATGCTAACAGAGCAGCTTGATGTAATTTTTTCAAATTTTTAGTGTCTAGAAGGCTAAATAAGGGCCCTGGCCTCCCTCGGACATGTCAACAAAAGGCAAAAGATATATGTAGATAAGATATATAACATATAGTTATATATTTATATATATAGCAGAAAGAAATATATATATATATATATATATATACATAAACAGCATATATAGTTATTATTATTATTATTATTATTACAGCATATATTATATATACATATATATTATTATTATTATAAAAAGAGCATTATTGGTTATTATTATTGGTTATTATTATTACTATTACATATTATTATTATTATTGCTATTATTATACATATATATTATTATTATTATTATATTCATATATATATATATATATTATTATTATATATATTATTATTATTACATATATTATTATTATAGTTATTATTACTATATATATTACATACATATTGCTATTATTATATAGAAGAAGATATAATGGGCTACTAATGGTTATGCCATACATATTAATATTATTGGATATTATTATATATATATATAGTGTGTAGGTTTATAGGGTGTGTGTGTGTTTGGAAGGATTACAGTTGCATAGAACAGTTTATTGTGTATATTTAGTTGACAACTATATTCTTTTTCTTACTTAAGAATTAAAGATATTAACATTATTAACACTATTTCCAACTTCACAAAATCTCCAGTAACAAATATGTGAACATATTTTACATTACAATGATAATAATCTATCTGAAATTAAAATTATAATTATAAAATTATTCTAATTATTAAAACAATTTTTTTTCCTATTTCTTAATAAAAAATAAAAATGTAATTATAATTATATTGGATTTTTATGATAAAGGTGAGATCGTATTTCTCAAAATTTCTTAATTTGTTACGCATCTGAGAACCTTCCTTTATGGATTGAGAGAAGAAACCTTTCACTGTAACCGCCGTATGCACTGTGCAATACTAAAATCATTTCCCACTTTCAAGCTTTCAACTTCCTTATGCTAACTCGCAAAAATAAACCCTTGACCGTATCCATTTATACTGCAATCTTAACATTCAACGGATCTAACCATTAGTTTTAATAATACTTCCGGTCTGGCTACCTCGAGCTAGTAGTCTGAGGTATACCACTGGCGTAATCCAATTCTCTAGAGCTTTCTTTCGGTTCTCGTCCATTTCTCCATTCTCTCTATTGAGGTGTCCATTAATAGACCTATCTCTAAGTCTGCATTCTGCTTATTTATTATACTACTGTTGTTACAGATATATATATTTATATTATTATATGAATTACCATATACTTATTCAGACTCTCTTCCCCGTTAATTTCTCATACTACACTTCGACCATTAGCAATTATTAAGTGAATAAGTCAATCTCCTTACTAATGATCAAATTCATGCCTAGCTACCTCGATGCCCGAGCATTCCTTTCTTCACATTTCTTCTCATTTGACATTTTGTTGCTCTCTCAGCATGCCTCAAAGGCTTACAAACTCGATAAAGAATTTAGTGTTAAATTTAATTGAACATCCGCTTCGATCGTAATATAAATCGAGAGTATATCGAGTGTCTCAATATTTGAGTCTGGTACTTTTTTTAACTATATCACAAATATTTACAGCTTTCTACTTCATTATTTTATTGAGAGACTACAATCACAATCAGTAGAGTCATGTTATATTTATTCAAGATAACTGCGGGTGAGTTATATATATGAGCATAATTAGATCCCACTAACATCCGTTTAATGAAAGAGAACAACTTATTGTAATTTCACTCTCCAACTGACCTGAGTTCCAATAATACAGTCCTCAACTCCTTGAATATCTCCGTTTTTCCCGTTCCACAGCAAGATAAAAAATTTGGTCAATACGCGTTTACTCACACACAAAGTTCTCATGAATAATAACAATGATTACTTACATTGTTGAAGCGTAGTCAGAAATATATAAACAATTACGATTAAAATTGATCTACATTGTTCAGTTTTAAAAGAAACCTAAATGTTTGTCTATCTACTCTTTGCGTATTGCGTTTTCATTTGAGTGAATGTCACAATTCTCTGTCGGATCCACCGGATCTGAATCTCTCCTGCTGGTTTTATCAGAATTCTTGAACACATGTTACTCGCTCCTCCGATTTCATAGGAAACGGTTCTCCCGTACATGTTATGGGATGCTATCACGAAAACCTTATTCAATCTTGTTTTTTAACTACTACGATACTTTGTGCCTGCAGGTAATATCTCCGCAAATTTAACAATTCTCACTGAAAACGCGCTGCAATCAAATTGGCTCCGCAGTAAAAAGTATTACCTCATCCTGCGTTCATGAGACAACGTTGGTGATGATCCTCATTTGGCTTCTACCATGTCTTGAGCACAAAGAATGTTTATTCTACTTTCACGTCTCACTGAGCATATATAATAATTAATCACCAAATCAGTATATTATATTATAATAGGTGGACTACGGTTCGATATAGTAAGACATATCACTGTTTTACGAGAAGTATATATGTCTAGCAAATTTCCAACTTTAATAAAGCTTAAGATTATTAAGCGTAGAATTACTCAATCCTCCGAATGTTTGGTATAGATTGACACATAAAACGTTGAATATCACACAATGACGCAAGGAATTAGAGTATGTGAACAATTATTATTAATACACCGTATTGAGTGAAGTATCTCATATTGGGGGTAAACTAATAGTAATGAACATCAGCTATACTTATATATTATTATATACTCATTTTAATTATTACGTTACTTGCAAAATTGTAAGCCTATTCGATCGTTGACGGATTAATTTAAAACATTATTTTACATCATCTTCAACTATTAGAAATTTATTCATATACCTCCAATATATATCGCAAATTATCTAGGTCATATCTACTAGGTCGAGTGAGAGGATGACAGTAGAATATGATTATTCCCTAGATATAAAGGATTAATGATACAAAGGTATCAGATAGGTAAGTAATTGACGAATGCTAAATCTGATAAGCAATTTGCGAGTAGACTTATAGTTGGTATGAGTATTATAAAAAGGATAATCAGCATCTGAAGATATGGAGTACATAAAATGGACAACGAACATTATAATATAACTAATAATATTCAACGTCAAATAAATGGTGCTAGGAGGGTAGCCTACTTAAGTTAATTTTTGTTAATATGTGATATTTTTTCATATCACTCATTATACCTAACATTGAGATTCTATGTGATTAATAAATTCTTAATGTATTAATATGATATGTATATTATTCATAATTTATGCAGCCTCCAATAATATCCGTATCCATAGTCTATTATCATTACCATTTATAACATACTATTCGCTCATTTATATATTTCTTGTAGATTTATGATGGAAAATAGTCTTACGCTGATTATATATGATAAATGAAAATTACATTTTCAAAATAATTATACTAATGAAAAGTTAATATATAGTAAAATATATATTATAATCATCATATTCTTCACAATAAACTATCAACATTTATTGTTATAAAATACAGGTATATTAGAAATATAATATTATAATTATAAAGTAATGTATTATATAATTATATAAATATATATATTATATATATAGTAACTATATATATATACTATATATTAATATATAAATATTATATATATATATTATTCATAATAATAATATTATAATATGTAATATAATATTAATATATTCATAATATAATTAATTATATAGATAATAATAATATATATATAATATATATGATTTAATATATAATATAATATTAAAATATATATATATAATATAATATATATATATATATCAATATAAAATTATATAATACTATATATATATTAGTATAATATTATATTAATTATATATACTATATATAATAAATATATATTATATCTGTCTAGCAAATTATTAGTTACTACTACTTATTTTATTCACTTAATTTCCAATTATTCCCTTGTGCAACTAGTATTAACCATTATTCCTAGTGTTTCATTCCCTTTTAACTAAAGTTAGATAAAATCAGCTAATTGTTAATAAGTTTAAAACTTACTGCTACGTCTCTATAGCACTATATTATAAGCCCTCAAATTATTATCTGCCTTCACGGAATTAGGTCGAGTCATATTTCAATCACTCTACTAAACAGTTATGTTATCTTACTTTTAGATTTCCCGAATCGGACCTAAATTTAACCCTAATATATAAAATAAGTAAACACACTTCTCTTAGTGACTACATAATTCATTCTGTTTATTAGGTTCTATTTCACCTCATTAGCTTCTTTTAGACAAATTTTATCTATAAATATAGACTAATAAATAATAAACTTAGTATTCTCTCTATTATATTCTTACATCTCACATTCTACGGTATCCTTGATAGGTATAATTTAAAAGAAATACTTTGATTCATTTTTATTATTGAGATCAAAAGTCATTCCATCATTGTCCACTAAATAAAATATACTTTATAGCTTCCAATAATCCAACTTTAGATATATTACGCAGAGCATTCCTCTATACATCTCACTTCACATAATTCATCTTAATACGTTATTCTAATTTCTGCATTTTTTATCTGAACTACGTAATATATACGAAAGCGATGCATATTATGAAATACGGTGAGTATCACATTATATGTGATCTTTAATAAAACTATCAAAGGGTAGAGTGAGTAGGATAACACTCACACAATCCGGAATATAGGCATCTATTTATACCGAGGGCTAGATATATGACTCTATTCTCTAAATTAATAAATGATACAAAACAACTGTGAGTGGTAGTGAAGATAAAAATTTACTATGATAATGCGCCTCATAACACACCATTATCCTGTTTAACTAAACTTGTTTATAATATAATGAGAGTAATTATGTCACACACATCCAATTTATAAAAGTGTTACGAGAAAAAATAGACACCTTAAAAGGAATAAATTAAGCGTAAATGTAACGAAAGTTTTGAATGATTAATACTCTGTTGCTGTTTCAAAACGATGTTATATATAATATATAGCTGGTAAAGATATTTATGATTAGAGACTAAGAAACGATGGAGAAATTGAATAGTATTGTTATTCATGAGAGTTAAATTAGTAATAATAACAACCTATTATGTTATTATTACAATAGCTTACCTATAATAGTACTAAAAAATAAATTTCGAGAAAGATCAAGATTAATAGCTAGTTGATCTTAAAGTAGATGCCCTTTAATACTATAGCGTCATGACTGAATATTGTTATGTTTGGATAAATGTAAAACTAGTCACAAATAATGAGGGGAGTTTAAAGATAAATATATCTAGGTGTAATAGTTAGGTTACGGTAATATATATAGGTGAATGTGGATACTCGTGATGATAATAAGTAAATAAGTAGAGTAATGTCTATATTTTAATGAGATAGTGTAGAAATTAGTAATCTATGAATATTAATAGAACAGAAACACTTGAAGTATTAAACCCACTATTTATATTCAGATTATTATCAAGATAAACATAAGGGATGAGATATACCGGTGGTCTCACATTCACCAAAAAATACTGTATAAGTAGTATAAAGAGGACATAATAAATAAACAGAAAGACTTAGAAGAATAAGAAAATCTAGTAAGTAGTATAGCGTTCTTAACGAAAAGCCGTATTGGCGATTAGAGATAAGTAGAATAATAATAATAATTTAGGTTTATATTTCATTATTTATGCTATACTAAATAATAGAACCGAACTTATCAAGGAAAAAAATATAGGCACTTCACCGGATCTGTGTGTGCGGTTCCGCGTTAGTGCTCGACGACATAGTGGACTACCAGAATTATCATTTTGGGCAGTGCGACAAATAGCTGGCCGAGATGCAAGAGAATGCTCAGGAAATTGGGCAAGGGACAATGTAGCCGCGATGCGGGAGAACAAAAAAATTCGCTCTATTTGTATACACAGCTATCTTTCTAAAGTATTAGAAACAACTAAATAGTTTTACTTTCTTATAAATACTGGGAATGTGAGTTCAATCTAAAAACAATACTCAATTTTTTTTAATTTAAGTTTATAACTCATAATAATTAGAACATAAAAAAGGTTCAGACACTATTTTTAATTAATATGTACACAACTTCCAAAAATAATCTAAACCTCCTTAAAGGAGTATCAGCAAATATATTTATTAAATAAGACTGTTAATTCGGAGGTATAATAAAGACTGAAATTGCTGTACCATCGTCGAGTGCGTGAATTCTATCCTTTAATAAGTTAAATTTAAAATCGTTTACTAGATCTATGATAAGCCTAGTTAGATCATATTATATTTTCATAGCTGTGTTTAAAAAACGACGAGAATATTATTATTGAGTATTTAGTAACTAGTAAAATGTTAATTAATAGAATAGGGCAAAGTAAGTAGAAATACAAAGTATATGAAAGTAGAAAAATTGGAAAAATTTATAAAGACTGCATGTTAAAGACTGCCAGTAGAGGATTGTGCTTCGGTAACATGTTTATGTAATATAGATAATTTATTTTTAGTTGTTACATAGTATAGTAATATAGTATTCAATACGATTTGGGATGAAATATAATTCATAGGGCCCCCTGGGGAATTTGTATTTAAGGGAGGGCCAAGAGGCCATGCACTAACGCGCACCGTCCCGATAATTTCTGAGGAGACCGAATTACAATCTTATATAGAACTATATCAGATACTTACGATACTAATAGTAATTATATATATTTAGGGTTGTGAGTATAGTGTAATAAAATTAATATATTTATAGTGACAACTCCCTCGCGTCGCTAGTCAGAACAGAAATTCAGTCAAGTATGTAGTTAAGAACTTTTAACTATGAACAACCCAGCAGAAGACATGCATTTACACTTAAAACTGCGGAGAGCTGACTGTTTTGAAGAATTGTCGCAACGCGCGATAAAAACTGAATCTGAACTGAGTATTGACAAATATACTAAGTAGTAACCGCCCAAGAATTAACACAATTTGCCAAAACTATTTAGCTTAAGACACTGCGAGAGCAGGTTACTGTCACTAAAAACTGCTTTTTCGCACCCGTCAGCATGAGGTTTCTATTATCACTCGCAGAACCACTTCGACAGATTATGTATATAAGACAGAGTAAATTGTGAGGTATGTGATCAGGTAGGAACAACATTAACAGAGAGAGAGGTTGATATTAATTTTACCACTATGACAATTTGATGAATAAAGAGAAGATTAGAAAGTCTACAATGCCGTAGGAGATTCGATTGTACATATGCGAGTACTCGAAGAACGAATTAAAGATAGAGGAGTGTGAGTATTGACCCTATTATCATGATCGAAAGGTGAGTATCTGCTTTCGAAAAAGGTCTAGACAATGAAATGTATTCAGTATACAACGTTTACTATGCAATGTAGAGAATTTATGGAAGATTAAAGTGACTAAACTTGCGAGTCAGCAGGATGAACGACAGGTTCTGGCAAACTACAACACCAACACAGATGACTGGATCCAATTCAGAGTGAGAGACAGATTTGTTCTTTATGAATTCGCAAGAGATTACAGCAATTTCGTGCAAAAGTATTTTACTATACATACTGTATGTTGTTGGCAAACTTTAGCTTATAGCTAGAGCTCAAATTTCGGTTACCAACACCATCAAATCAAAGCACACGGAAATAAAGCCGTGTTCTTCTGCTCATCAGATCATCAAGTACCCTTTTTTCAACGAGTGTACGCACTTTGAAGATATTAAACCCTAGGCGATGAGATATTTGATTGAAATTGATTATTGAAGATCTTAAGTTGTAAAGCGCTCTACAACTCGTTTTACACCTCAATAATCATAAGCGGAACTTTCTGAGAAAAATCTTAGAGTTATAGAGTGTGTATCGCAATAAGGTTTTGAGAAGAACATGAGGTTGCGCATCACCTACAATACAGGAATAGGATCACGGGGACGATTTTATAATAATCGAGAAGGCTAATCTAGAAATTCTTATATTGAGAAGATAATTTTGACGAAGATAGTACATAAATTCACAACTATCCGACTTTTTTTTCTTAGGGACATCTGTGCAATTATATTCAGTGACGGCACCAACTTCATCACTGTGGTGGCCCACGTCAACTTGGCTTTTAGAATATGAATTAATAGGTGGTAGGACTTGTGAATAATAGGGAATTAGTTTTATATAGTACTTGTCGGAAATATCGTGCTGTTCAATATTTTATTACTCATTATTTATATTAACCTTATTTATTAGTGATATATTTTAGTTTATGTATAATTGATATTTTATTGGTGCGGGTATAAAATGGGAGCTTCTTCCCAATGTATAGAGAGAATATATGTAGATATGACGATCAAAGCGGGGAGTAAGCATTCGGCATGGATAAAAAGTTGTGTATGCCATTATAGCAATCCATATCATGAACCCAATATGACGGGTAATCTACATTAGCTCAGCGGCACTACTTCCCTCATGCATTAACTATTATAATATTAAAATATATTAATATATATGATGTATATATATATATATTATCAAAGTATTATATTATATATATTATATATATATATATATACTATGTTTATAATATATAACAGGGATAAAAGAAAAATAAAATATATATTCTAATATAATACATATATAAATATTATACTATTATGATAATATATAATAATAATAAATATAAATAAATTTTAATAATATAAAAAATATATATTATATAATATATAAAGATTACAAATATAGGTATATATTATATATGTCAGTGTATAGAGCACACTATAGTGACATTGTCACTAATACTCTATATACTCACACTATAGACCAACCATATATAGAACCTACTAAACTATAACACTCTAATATACTTCTTCTGAGAGTATACAGGAGTAACAAGGTATATTGGCTCGCGGAGGGTTGGAAGACGCAATGGTGCGGTGCGGTGCATTGGTTTTCCTCTTATCGCTATGATTCTCTTCTGTTGCGGTGCGCATTGCAAAAAGCTGTGCCGGTGTATGGTCGCCGAAAAGCCTGCGTAGACCGACGAGCCGTGCCTCTTTGCGATGACTGGCGCCCGAGCGCATTGGCTCCGGTGTGCTAGAAGTCGGAGCAGTCGGTACGCAATACAGAACCGGATCGAGGTCCACACTAATACAGCACACGCACCTAAAAAAATATTATAGATTACAGAATTACAAAACCTTTGAAACTGGAGCTAACTACCTGAGATACACTATTAACATATACTATATAATAATATATATTCTAATATAATATTATATATATAATTAATTAATATATATATAATACATTAAACGAGAGATATACAATATTGTTTACATAGAGTATTTTTAAAAGATTAAGAACACACAAATTTTAAATTAATAATATAAATTAAAATTATATATTATTAAATATATTATTATATATGAATAATTATAGCTATATATATAATATATATAGTATATATTAAATTAAATAACTATAATATATATATATTAATATATATAAATATAATTATAATTATATATAATTACACTTTGCGAGAAGACTATTAGGGAGAAGTTGAACACTGGGTAGTATCGTATTAATCTCTCAAGCCCTTTCCTTTTGAAATACACATAGGAAATAAATAGTCTCGAGATATGCAATCACACAACCCATTATCTTCAAGCATATTCAGACCTAAATACGATACATTCCTCACTAAGAGAGAGTAATGTAATCACATAAGTTTTACGTTAATACAAGCTGCTAATAACAATTCTATTATAATATAATATATCTCCAATATGATACAGGACAAAATCTTATCTAAAAAACAACCAATAAGTCTCAGAAATGTATATTAATTCTCAAGATGATAAGTCGACTATTGTCAGAGCATTAATATTTATCATTTTATTTTTATCAATATTGTAATATTACTCATAGCACATGTAAACGGAAACCTATTCATATGTGCCGTATGAATGTGTTAAGCTAGTTAAGATCAGTAATACGAATCAATACTTATACACATACGCAATAGAACAACATCTATTCATATTTAATATACGTACCTATTCGCTTCGTTTCTAATAGATTAATTTTCACTATGATCGATATGTATTGAATGATATATTACATCTAGCCTTATACGTTCTACCACGTAACATATACGGAGAATTTTCACAGAATGAACAAAAGGTGTATCACTTTACATCATTAACCTGCAGAATACAATTAGCAATGTAACGAACATACATATAGTGATTACGAAATAAAATTAATAAAGATAACGCATGGAATAACAAAGGTCTCGTAAAATAGTCTTAACAAGTTAGAAGTGTGAGAGAAGTCCATGGTTAAGCTCAGTTGGAATAATTACGTACTGAGAAACTTGTTATAATTTAAAACAATCTCAAATCTATACGATCAAATATAATTTCAACCAAAATTATAAAATGTAACAGAATATAAATAACTATCCTTATCTCATCCGTTAAGCTTACATATAATACACGCTTACATCGAGCAAAGCGACAAACATTTACAGAATAAAAGGAATATGGCATATAACAATAATTAATCCTGCTAATTATATGTATACACAAAAGAGGCTTATATTCATATAATTAAACAAAGTAAAAAAATGTATCTTTGAAAAACAAAACAAAACACATATGAACACTTGAAACAATCAACATAACTAAAAACCGACAATAATAATGATAATAACTCAGTGAATATATATCACCTAATGGTAGCTAATATATGTGATTATATCATGACCACTATAATATCCACTTACACAGTGTCACATAATATATATTACTCCTACCTCAATTTTAGGCGCATTCATATCTCATATTACTTAACTTCACCATATAGTAGATATCAGCTGCCTCTATATCACACGCATTAAAATTACAATTTATAACAGACAACATAATATATATTTCACAAGGGTAAATAGACTGGGCAAATAAAAATAAAATACAGCCAAATTTTGTAGCAAATTCGATAGAGTCGGACACAAAGATATCATTAAAATAAAAATATATCGAAGTCAATTACATAGAATGTCTTAGCTTACGATACATTCATCTATAAATAAAATACGCCTCATAGTGACAAAATCGCAGTCGGCGTTTATTGACATGTCTTGAATATCGTTACTCATTAAAATCAATGCTCAGTCTCGAGAGTACATACGCAAGTACGACCGACAATACTATATCTGGTCATCGACAAATTACTCGACATACGATATTCCGTAGCTGAATAATAAAATATTCCATATTATCTATGTAAGAAACCTGATAAGTAGGAATTAAATATCGTATACGTTCCAATATGTACATCTAAAATCTATATATCTACTTAAAGCGCGCGCATAAATAGTCGTTAACTATTTCGATCGTTGCAACTGAAACTTCTATAGCATACTAGACCCATAACTATCTCTAACTAGAGTTCTCTAATATACCGATACACTAATGTGGGCATGAAATACGATGTATAGGCATCGCGTCTACTGTCGATATTTTCTAATATCGATTAAAGCGTCTAGCATTTGGCGGTTCTGTGCGACAAAATTCATTGAGTTATAGTAAAGACCTAATAACAAAAACATGCATTATCCTATCTTTTAACTTTATCATACTATACCATTAAATCATATTTGGGATTTATAACTATTATTCACAACGCCAATAGTTCCAATTCTCAGAAAAGTGACTTAACAATAGCTAACTATAATTATTTATATCAAATACTTACACTCGACAGTATAGTGCAACTACCTCCTATCTTACAGTATTAATATATAGATATAATATATAAAATTTAATAATATAATATATATAATTATATATTATATATATATACTATATATATATATAATATATATATATATAATTAATAAATATATTAATATATATAATATTAATCAATCTAATCACATATTTATAAAGAAGATCAATATTTCCTTTCTTTTCTTGCAGCAAAATTCTGTATTTTTTCATGCCATATATATATCTATATATATTATATAATAAATTATATATAATATAATATATAATATATATATAATACTATATATAATGAATATATATATATATAACGAAATGCAAACGAAAATAGATTTCATATGAATACAACTTGTGAATCCGAAATAACATTGAATTTCATGCACAAGATTAAGAACCTTAACGAAATCTTAAATGTTAATAGCAACTAGAGAGATTTTGGGTAGAGCAACAGTCATTTATAAACAACACCAAAATCATATCAAAAATAATAAGAAAGCGTATTATTAAAAATTTAAAGAAAAACAACTCGTTTAGTAATAACAGAAAATATAGGATAATGAATCTGATCAAGCAACCTACTCGTCGCCGAGAAAAAATTGAGATCAACCCTTTTTTCGACTTTCAGATTGAGTCCAAATAGATAAAGGATTATGAATTAATAAATATCGAAAAAAAAAAAAAGATATCAAGTACTTTATTATAAATTAGTTAATTACTATAACTATGTAAAAAATATCATCATTCACGAAAATGCAATTAATATATTTAAAAAAAAAGACTGATACTGACTCGTCAGCACATCCAAGCTTTCCTACCTTAGAGAATAAGGAACTATTTTTTTGTTACTCCGAGATAACAATTGCCAGCGATCGCTACTATTAAAAAAGGATCGAGTAGAATTGATTGCCCGGCATCTAAACGCCTAGCCCTCGAACGAAATCCAGTATATATATATCATCATATTATATATATATTATTATATATATATATAGTATATATATATTATAAAATTAACTATAATAATAATATATATATTAAATATTAATAATATATATATCTATATACTATACTAATATATACCTTATATATATTATAATATATATGATATAAGTATATTATACGTATATATACAATATATGCCTGACTAATTTATATTTTTTGGGCTCACTAAGGAAAGTAGGCGTCGCCTACTCTGCCTACCC
>JABUQX010138784.1:0-12500 GCA_015478945.1 Trachelipus rathkii
TTTTCAAAAATTTTGACAAAATAATGTGTGTTTCATTTGAAAATGCAATTTTCAAAAAAGAGAAGCAAAAGTGAATTTATTAATAGTTTTAGGTTGTCCTAAATTGACGTTTTTTAATGAATTTCAATATTTGTTTATTTGACCAAATGTGTATTTTCATTAGTGTATGTATTTTTTTAATAAACAAGTTTTAATTCTAAATTTTATAATTACGTTGTTTCTTAAATTTTCACATTTTCAAATTTTGTCAAATTATTAATAAGTCCGATTTTTCCTACAAAATTTCAACATTTGAATTATTTTGGTAATCTTAAATTGAGTTTTTATAGTATTTTCAGCTTGTGAAAATTAATTGTTTCATTGGACATTGCATTTCAAATAAGCAGAAAAGTGAATTTATCAAATGTTTTAGTGTCTTAATTTGACGTTTTTTAATGAATTAGTTCAATATTTGTTTTTTATATACACAAGTATTTCATTAGTTGTGTTGAAAACCTGTTTTACATAAAGAAAATATAACTTTTCTAACAATTACGCTCTTTTCTTAAATATTCACATACAATTTAGAACTCTCAAAGTTATTTAGCGATTTTTCCTAAAATTCACCCATTTGAAATTACTTATGGTAATCTTAAACATTATTTTGTCCCTGTAGTAAATGCAAGAAACCTAGCAAATTAATAAAATAACGGATAATTCATTGAAGCGAATAGTCAAAAGTAGCTATAAGAGAATTTTCTAACTAGTTTCAATGTCTTAATACTTGACGTTTTTTAAATGATAATTCGTCAATATTTGTTGTTTTATAATATAACATGATTTCCTTAGTTGTGAAAACCTGTTTTAATAAAAATTTTACCTTCTAAAATTACGCTTTTTCTCTAATTTTCACATTACAAATTTTAGACTGCATTAAAAGTACGATTTTGTTCCTAATTTCGAAAACACATTTGAATTAATTTGGTAATCTTAAAGATATTGAGTTTTTAACGGGTAAATTTTCAGTCGTTTGGAAAAAAGTAATGTGTTTCATTGCAAAATGCAATTTCAAAAACAGAAAGAAGAATTTATTAATAGTTTTTTAGGTGTTTTAGAAATTGCACGTTTTTTAATGAATTTATGAATATTTTGTTTTTTATAATTAGCGCAAATATTTTCATTAGTACGTGAAAACCTGTTTTTATATGAAAATTTTGATACCTCATAAAAATTTACGCTTTTTCTTAAACTTTTACATTACAAATTTAGAGACCTCATTCAAAGTACGATTTTTGTTAAAGTTTAACATTGTGAAGATTATTTATGGATTAATATACTTAATAAAATTGAGTTTTTTTAATGGTATTTTTTTATTCAGTATTGAAAAAATAATGTGTTCTCATTGAAATGGAATTTCAAAAAGCAGAAAAGCGATATTATTATTATTATTTTTGAGGTGTCTTATATTGACGTTTTATGAATTTCAATATGTTCGTTTTTATATCACACCAAGATATTTTCATTAGTTTTAGTGTAAACTGTTTTAATAAAAAAATTTTACTTTAAAATTACGCGTTTTTTTAAAATTTTCAGCATTTTTACAATTGTAGAACTCTTAAAAGTACAATATTTTTTTGCATATATTCAGACATTTGAAATTATTTGGTAATCTTAAAATTGAAATTATTTTAACGGTATTTTCAGCATTGAAAAAAATTATGTGGTTCATTGAAATGCAATTTCAAAAAGCAAGAAAGAGAAATTTATTTAATTAATAGTTTTAAGGTGTCTTTAAATTGACGTTTTTAAATGAAATTTCAATATTTGTTTTTTATATCCCAAATATTTAAGGTAAAAAATTGTTTTAACATAAAAAATTGAATTTTTCTAAAATATACGGGCTTTTTTCTTAATATTTTCCATGTACAAATTTTTTAGAACTCATAAGTACGACTTTTTCTAAATTTCACATTTGAAAATTGATTTTGTAAATCTTAAATTGAGTTAGTTTTTAACGTATTTTCAGCATTTGAAAAATAATGTGGTTCATTTTGGGAAATGCAATTTTCAAATGAGAAAGAGCGAATGTTATTATAGTTTTAGTGTATTAAACTTAACATTCTTTTAATGAAATTATCAATACTTTGTTTTTTATATCCAAATTATTTCATTGTTGTGAAAACCTGTTTAATAAAAATTTTAAATTCTAAAATTGCGCTTTTTCCTACTTGTTTCTCCATTAGGCGATTTGCTCACTTTTAGAGGTAATTAGTTTTTTCGCCGTATATTTCAGACATTTGGAAATTAAAGTTTGGTAAATCTTTCAAATTGAGGTTTGTTACGGTATGTTTCCCGAGATTGTGATAAATAATGTTGTTTTCTTGAAATGCCATTTCAAAAGTCAAGTGAATTTATTTAATATAGTCATTAGACGTGTCTTAAATTGCACGTTTTTTAATGAATTTCAATATTTGTTTTTTATAATTACGAATAATTTTGCATTAGTTAATGGGAAAAACCCTAGTTTGGGTAACTGATTTAAATCAAATTAATCATCTAAACATTAGCGCTTTTTCTTAAATTTTACCATTATAAATTTAGAACTCTTAAAGTACGATTTTTTCCTAAATTTCAACATCTGAAATTATTTGGTACAATCTTAAAATTGAGTTCTTTACGTCCTTTCAGGCATTTGGAAAAAAAATGTGTGTTTCATTGAAATGCAATTTGCAAAAAGCAGAAAAGTGATTTATTAATAGTTTTATAGGTGTCTTAAATTGACGTCTTTTTAATGAAATTTTTCTCAATATTTGTTTTTATTTCCTAAATATTTCATTAGTTGTGAAACTTTGTTTTAATAAAAAATTTTAACTTCTAAAATTACGCTTTTTCTTAAATTTTCAAATTACAATTTTAGAACTCTTAATATGTTATCTTTGTAATAAATTTCACATATTGAATTATTTGTAAATCTTAAAATTGAGTTTTTAACGGATATTTTCAGCAATTTGAAAAAATATATGTGTTTTCATTGAAATGCAATTTCCAAATAGCGTAAAAGTGAATTTATTAATGTTTTAGGTGTCTAATTTGATCGTTTATTTAATCAAATGTTCAATATTTGTTTTATATACCAATATTTTATTAGTTGTAAAAGCCTGTTTTAATAAAAAAATTTAAGACTTCTAAAAGTAAGCTTTTTTCTTACCAATTTTTGTTTCAATCTCTTAACTAAAGAACAGTACTGATTTTTCTAAATTCACTAGTTAGAAATTATTTGGTATTTCTTAAAATTGAGTTTTATAAAGGTAATTTTCAGCATTTGAAAAAAATAAGTTGTTTCATTGAGCAATTTCTAAAAGCAGAAAGAAATTTATTAATGTTTTAGGTGGTCTTTAATTGACGTTTTTTAGTGAAATTTCAATATTTGTTTTTGTTATAGTATTCCAAATATTTTCATTAGTTGTGGAAAACCTGTTTCTATAAAAATTTTAACTTCTAAAATTAGCCTTTTCTTAAATTTTCACATTACAATTTGAGAACTCCTAAAAGGATATTTTTTCCTAATTTCACCATTTAAATTATTGGTAAATCTTAAAATTTGAGTTTTTAACGGTATTGATTTACTTTGTACAAAATAATGTGTTTCATTGAAATGCATTTCAAAAACGGCAGAGAATGAAATTTGTTAATAGTTTCAGGTGTTTACAATTGACGTTTTTTTTAATGAAATTGTCATATTTGTTTTTATATACCAAAGTAAAAACATTAGTAGTGAAACCTGTTTTAATATAAAAATTTTTAACGTCTAAACTTACGCTTTTGCTTAAAAAATTTTTACATTACAATTTAGAACTTTCTTAAAGGTACGATTTATGTTAAATTTCAACTCAGTTTGAAATTAATTTGGTAAAATCTTAAAATTTTTTATTTTTAATTGTATTAATTTAAGCATTTTGTAAAAATGTAATGTCTGTTTATTGCAATGCAATTTCACAAAAAATTGTCAGAAAAGCGATTTATTAAACTGTTATTAGGTGTTTAAATTGACGTTTTTTAGTGAATTTCAATATTTGTTTTTATATATCCAACATTAAGGATAGAAAAAAAAAAAAATAAATATTGTCATAGTTGTGAAACCTGTTTTAGAATAAAAACAATTTACTTCTAATTACGCTTTTTTTTAAATTTTTCATTATACAAATTTAGAACTCTTAAAAAAAAAATTTTTTCTAAACTTCAACATTTTAAATTATTTGGTAATCTTAAAATTGAGTTTTTAACGGTATTTTCAGATTTGAAAAAATAATGTGTTTCATTGAAATGCAATTTCAAAAAGCAGAAAAGAGAATTTATTAATAGTTTTAGGTGTCTTAAATTGACGTTTTTTAATGAAATTTCAATATTTGTTTTTATATACCAAATATTTCATTATTTAAAAAACTTGTTTAATAAACATTAACCAAAAAACACTTTTTAACTTTTCACATTACTAGAATTTAGAACTCTAAAAAGTACGGTTTTTCCTAATTTCCTAAATTTCAACATTTTATTTGGTAAATCTTAAAGATGAGTTTTTAACGTTAAATTTACTATAAAAAAATAACTGTGTTTCAATGAAATGCAATTTCAAAG
This sequence comes from Trachelipus rathkii, assembly GCA_015478945.1. Taxonomy (NCBI): domain Eukaryota; kingdom Metazoa; phylum Arthropoda; class Malacostraca; order Isopoda; family Trachelipodidae; genus Trachelipus; species Trachelipus rathkii. The sequence goes on from JABUQX010138784.1 coordinate 4,615, forward strand.
CAGAAAAAGCGATTTATTAATAGTTTTAGGTGTCTTAAATTTAACATTTTTTTAATCGAAATTTCAATATTTGTTTTTATATACCAAATATTTCATTAGTTGTGAAAACCTGTTTTTAATAAAAGATTTTAACTTTTAAAATTACGCTTTTTCTTAAATTTTCACATTACATTTAGAACTCTCTAAAGTACGATTTTTCCTAAATTTCAACATTTGAAAATTTTTTGGTTAATCTTAAAATTTGTCATTTCCATAAAATTAATTTTTCAGCAAATTTAAAATGAATTTATGTGTTTTATTGAAATGCAAATTCAAAAAACAAAAGAGTGAATTTATTAATAGTTTAGGTCTTAAAATGGACGTTTTTAATGAAATTTCCATATTTGTTTCTACAACCAAATATTTTCTTAGTTGTGAAAACTGATTATTATTATATATATTTATTTAACTTCTAAAATTACGCTTTTTCTTTCATAATTTCTAATATACAATAATTTAGGTATTCGATACAAATTCATGTAGAAAAAGTTCTTAAAATTTAAAGAAATATTGGTAAATATTAAATTTGAGTTTTATATTTTTTATTTGTTGAAAAAATTATTATTTTGACTTAAATACATTTATTTTTCAAATAGCAGAAAAGAGAATTTATTCAATTTGTTTAAAGGTGTCTTAAATTGAGTTTTTAAATGAAAATTTCAATCATTTAGTTTTTATATACCAAATATTTCATTAGTTGTGAAAACCTGTTTTAATAAAAAATTATTAACTTCTAAAATTTCGCTTTTTCTTAAACTTTTTCACATTACAAATTTAGAAACTCTCTGAAAAGGTAGATTTTTTCGCGTGAATTTAGACATATTGACCAATGTATTTGGTAAAGTACTAAAATTGGTTTTTAACGGTATTTTCAGCATTTGAAAATAGAATGTGTTTCATTGAAATGCAATTTCAAAAAGCGAAAAGAGAATTTATTAATTTGTTTTAGCTGAACTGGAAAACTTACTAAATTTATTAATAATTACAATTTTCATTTTGTTTTTTATATTAGAAAAATTATTTCATTAGTTGTGATAACTGTTATTCTAATATAAATTTTAAACTAAAATTTTAAAAATTACGCTTCATCTTAAATTTTCACATTACAAATTTTATGAACTCTTAAAGTACGATTTTTTCCTAAATTTCAACATTTGAATTATTTTGTAAATCTTTAAAATTGAGTTTTTTAAAACGGCTATTTTTGCATTTGAAACAATAATGTTGTTTTCAATTGAAATACAATTTCAAAAGCCAGAAATAGTTTTTATTAAATAAGTTTATTTTAGGTGTCTTAAATTTGACTTTTTATTAATGAAAATTTTAATATTTATTTTTACTATATAAAATATTTTATTCATTGTATGTTTAATAGTTATATTTGTCAAGAAACGTGGGAGCTAGTCAAAATTTAAGCTTTTCTAAATTTTCACTTCAATTCATAATTTGACTCTGTATAAGTGGATTTTTCCTTAAATTTCAACATTTTGAAATTATTTGGTAAATTCTAATAATTGAGTTTTTTACGGGATATTTTTCAGCATTTTGAAAAAATGATGTGTTTCATTTAAATGCAATGTGTGTAGTATAATTTAAAGTTATTCTTTATAGTTTATTTTTTAAATTTAAATTTATTTATAATTGACATTTTCTAATATTTCTTTTTTATATTTATACAAATATTTCAGTTGTGAAAACCTGTTTTGTAAAATGGATTTTAATACTCTAAAATAAACGTTTGTTCTTGTGTTTTCGCATTACAAATTTGTTCTGTTTAAGAATTACGATTTTTCTAATTTTCAACATTTTGAAATGGTTATTTGGTAAATCTTAAAATTTAGTTTTTAGCCTGGTGCAGCAATTGAACTTAAAATTTGATTAACTTTTGAAAGATAGTGAGAGAGTATTAATGCTTCTTATAGTTTTGGGGTGTTTAAAATGGAAGTATGTAAAGGCTATTAGAATATTTGTTTTTATTATACCGAAATCATTTTCATTAGTTTGTGAAAACCTGTTTTAATAAAAATTTAAGCTTCTGTTAAATTACGCTTTATCTTAATTTTTCACATTACAAAATTAGAACCCTATAAATTACTATTCTTGCCTTTCAAAGATTAGGTTATTTTGATAAAACAAGTGCTGAAATTTTCGAGGAATATTTGTGCTAAGGTCCTTTGAATAAACAACAACAAGTGTTGTTCATTGTTAAATGCTTATTCAAATTGAAGAAAAGAGCTCGCAATTTATTAATAGTTTAAGGTTCCTAACTTTGACGTTTTTTAATTAATATTGAATGTCTGTTTTTCTATATCCACCTTTCAAGCTGTTGTTAAAATGATCACATAATTAATATGGCATATTAACATTTCTAATGTCTTAAAAATTTCATCCTGCAACTGAGACTTTATTGCTCTGTAATTTTCAAGTTCTTCATTTTGTTTCTGAAATTGATTTTGTAAATCTTCATGTCTTCCTACAATTTCATCATATTTTTCAGCAATATCCGATATAATTTCTGTTTTATAGGATATAGAAATGCAATTTGCAAAAAGCAGAAAAGTAAATTATTTATTAATTTTTTTAGGTGTCTTAATTTGACGTTTTTTGTAATGAAATTCTCATATTTGTTTTTTATTATCCAACTATTTCATGTACGTTCGTGAAACCTGTTTTTTTAAAAAATTTAATCTAAATTACTTTCTTTATTATTTAAATTTTCAACATTAAAAATTTAGAACTCTTAAAAGTCGATATTGTTTCTAAGTCTCAACATTCTGAAAATATTTGTAAATCTTAGAATTGACTTATGAAAGTTGACTTGTTTTGCTATATTTATTTGTTTGAAATATATATGTAATGATTATTATGTAATATTGTATAAAGAGAATGTTGTTAATTATGTATTAATGGACTAGGGTGCAGTTTATTAATTGTAATATATATTTCTTTTTTATGAAAAATACTATCTCAAAAAATTGGCATAGGGCCTGACATCCCATATTTTGAACTTGCTTCAAATTTACGTACGACCTTTATGCTGCAGAATAATTCAAATTTAAACATTATTTATAAACATGCTAAAGTACGATTTTTCCTAATTATCAACATTTGAAATTTTTTTGTAAATCTTAAAATTTAGTTTTTTAAATATCGTATTTTTCTAGCATTTGAAAAATTTATGTGTTTCATTGAAATGTAACACCATTCCTTCGGAAAAGCAGTATTAAAGACGAATTTTATTAATAGTCTTTTTGTGTTTGTTAGTTTTGCGTTTTAAGTATGAATTTGACTTTGTAATATATTATTTTTTTTACCACAAATTTATTCCTGTTGTGAACATAAGATAATTTAAATAATAAACTTTTTATTATTATTAACTTTTATTACGCTTTTTATAGTAATTTTTTCAATATATCCCCGTCGGCTGAAATGGTTTCTTCACTTGTCTCGATTTACTTAATAAGTACCCAATAAAAAAATGCGAGAATATATTTACATTACAAGCCTAAAGCGTTCCAAAGACTCATCTATAATAAATAGGGCTCGTTGATGTAAGGGAGCGTAGAATTACAAGCAAAACACATAGATATCTATTTTGGTAATCACGATGATAATCACGATGATTCCTGTTCTTTTCCACATGATTTGGATACCAAATCGGTTGAAGATTGCAGTTTTAAGCGAGACGGCGAGCACCACTCTATGTTTTTCATCCTTCTAAACCAGTGGTCAAATGGTGTGCCCAGGATAACTGGTGCACCCGGTGATTTGCCTAGATGCACCCTCTGAAATCCCAGATAGATATGTGTTAGGATATAAAAGTGAGTTTATAGTACATTATTTCCTCATTTCAGTATTAAAATATTTTATGCGGCAGATCATTATTATTCTGTTAAGAGCTTTAGGAATATGCAGCAAAAAACATTATGTGACCTTCAAGAAGGTTTAATACACGTAGTAAACTTGTTCGAAAGAGGTTTGTGCTGATGCGAAGCGCAGTTGCGCAAGGTCGCGCTGTAGTGTAGCTGTCACAGTAGCAGTAATAGGTTGTGCAAGTGGGAGTGCTGTGATAAATTGTACAACATTTTTTTCGTGACATATATTCCGGGTTTAATATTAGATAGAGTGACACATTTGGTCTTAAACTTGATGTTGCCATATTTGTCCTTTTTGCCAGATTTGTCCTTTTTATTTTATTTACAGAACAGATTCGGACAGTTGGTATTTTATTGAAAAAAAAAGGTTTAAAGTAAACTAGTTGAAATTTCCCCTTTGCTCAGGAACGACCTGTTTGATTTTTAATCAGTAATATCGATAAGATCAATTTTTTGCTTTTTTATTGTACTACAAGTTAATTTGTCTCAAAAGTTTATTTTTGATACATAATGTACTATATATTATAATAAGTTTAATTTAATGTAAATATATATATATATATATATATATATATATATATATATATATATATATATATATATATATATTTTTATTTTAATATTTTTTTATATAAAAAAATATGATATCGAAAAATCGTCGAACACTACTCGTCAAACCCAGCAGTGTCACGTGTTAGCAAATATACTAACTGCGCTGCTATCGCTGCCAATTTATTTAATTATATATATATATATATATATATATATAATTTATTGCATTTCACATGGCTTCAAATTTTGAAAAGCTGGCTTAAGTGAACGATATTTAGTTATATTTATTAAACAATTTACGGCTTTCATGGATAAATTATTTTTTAGGTTGCTCGAGCCGACGGGGGACAGAGAAGGCAGTAAATTCTTTACCTTTCCATAAAATGTTCTTTCTTTATTTACATCTTATATAATTGCCATTAATAAGCAATATTTAACATCTACAATATAAAGAACGAGGGATAGGACAGGCTGGACACCTGGCGATGTCGCCTTGAAGGGAGCTCGGTTGCTTTAAAACTGTTCTTGAATCCAACTTTTTTGGGTTGGAGGATACCTCAGTCGTAAAACACCGGGTATATTGTCCTCACTCGCAACATGCGGTTGTTCAATCCCAGAGAAGGCAGCAAATTCTTTACCTTCCCATAAAATGTTCTTTCTTTATTTACATCCTTTATAATTGCAATTAGTATGCAATATTTAACATCTACAATATAAAGAACGAGGATAGGACAGGCTGGACACACCTGGTGATGTCGCCTTGAAAGGAGCTCGGTTGCTTTAAAACTGTTCTTGAACCCACCTTTTTTGTGTTGAAGGAGAGCTCAGTCGTAAAGCACCGGGTATATTGTCCTCATTCGCAACATGCTGTGGTAGGTTCAATCCCCAGAGAAGGCAGTAAATTCTTTTCCTTATATATAAAATACTCTTTCTATATATATATATATATATATATATATATATATATATATATATATATATATATATATATATATATATATATATATATATATATATATATATATATATAGATTATAAAAATGAAACTAAAACTCTAAAAAAACTTAACTATTCATATCCATCCACCTCCGCGGATAGTGATTTTTACCATCCGCATCCGCGGATGAGTGAAAAATCACCATCCGCTACACCTCTAATATATATATATATATATATATATATATATATATATATATATACTATAATATATATATATATATATATATTTATATATATATATATATATATATATATATATATATATATATATCACATTTTATAGATTTACCATAAAAAATATATTTTCTTTGGCATAAAAGGACAGTCCCAAGGTCAAATTTTTCAAATCTGGCAACCAACGGAAAAAAATTGAATATGTCACTATATGTAAAGTTGCGCCTATATTCCGATCACTGATATTGATACCTATTTAAAAAACTTGGGTAATTTATGCAATTTTAGCCTATGATAGTATTTTATTTGCTTAAAAGTAAACGATAACGATATATAAAAGCTGCTCCTCAAAGCATTGCTTTATAATTCGTATTCCAATATTTTCAATTTCACTTTCTGATAAATATATAAAATGCACTTATGCAAAATGGATAGATTTCTAAAAAAAGAAACGTAACAATGATGAACGTGATTCCGGAAGTAAACACACCTTAAGTATAAGAAACAGTTCCATTAATTAAGAGAGCCAAAGCGAGGCGAAAGTTATATATTCTTTGGTTTTTATTGAACTGGAAACATTGATATCAGATCCTTTGCCGCTATGGATGTGGATGTAAAATGTCAAATGAGTCATTGGTTCCTAGTAAATTAAGCAAGCATTTTAAAACCAAGCACTCTCATTTACAAGATTAATTTATAAGCTATTTTAAAAGTTTATTAGAACAACAGACAAAAGCGGCAAATTCTTTCAAAAGTGTGATGACGGTTTCTGAAAAAGCTCAAATTGTTTCTTGAAAGGTTACAGAACTGATAGCACAAAATATGAAAGTTCATATTTTAGGAGAGTCATTCATTCTGCCTGCGTATAAAACGATTGTGAATACAATGCTTGGAAATGGAGCAGGAAAAGAAATAATTAGTCCACAGGTGTGTTCTAGAAATGTCATTTAATACTGAGAAAAATATTTATAGTTATAAACTTCTGCATTCTGATTTTGCATTACAACTTGATGAGTCAACAGACAATGCCAACAAAGCGTACCCTTAGTCTTTATTCATTTTAATGATGATGATCAAATTGTAAATCAGTTTCTTTTTTGCAAAGAATTAAGTGTGACTACAAAGGTGAAGATATTTGCAACATTTAAAATGAACCTTATGAGTTTTATGGAGCAGATAAATGTTTTTTTTCTTTTTTTTCAAATATTGTTAGTATATGAAACTAGTAATTAATTAAGATTCTGATGAGAAAGATACGAAATTTGAAAATATTAAACATTTAATAATAAAGTAAGCAAATGCGTTCATTTTGCCAGAGAAAGAAAACGAATTTTAGTGCTAATACGTAAGAGAATTTAAGGTAGGGTAAAAAATAATGCATCTGGGTAAAGTACGTTCCGTATTGTTTTTTTTTCATATATAGATTCTGTGAATACATAGCACAGCATATCATAATATGAAATTAGAGGACAATAACCGCAATCTAACCTATATGGATTGACAATGCAGCAAAACTCAACCTAACTTATATAGATCGACGACGTAGTAAATTTCGACCTAACCTACATGGATCTACTTTGTCGTAGTAGATTTTCGCTTGTTTTCGAGTGAGATTTTTGCCCTACAGAAAATATCTTGAGACGTCGCTCTGTGTCGGGCACTGCCAAACGTACGATGCGTAAAAAAAGTATGATATTAATAAATAATTACATTTTTTGTATTTAAAATTTTTTGATCCTGCTTATCAGCACTCAAATTTATTGTTAGAATCATATACTAACAACATATGAAAAAAAAAGTTAAAATAAAACATATTTATCTGCATCATGAACCTCATAACGACATTTTAAATAATTACCTGTGCAAATAGCAAATATCATGGAAGTCGTGTGTCGGCATTTGTTTAGATGGAGCTCAATCAACGGTAGCCTGATTTAAGGGTCTTATATCCTTTGTAAAAAAGCAAAATGAAAATGACATAACTCACTGCTTTCTTCGTAGAGAAGCCTTGATGTCAAAAACATTGACAGACATATTAAGAGAAGTTTCTAATCAAGCTGTTGAGATGGAATATATATACAATATATATATATATATATATATATATATATATATATATATAACTCTTCACAATCAATATTATGTATGTATGTATGTAATATGTAATGTATATATATATATATTTAAATGTACTATACTTCTTTCTCGCATTTATAAGCACGCCCCTATACATATGGGATAATACAT
>JABUQX010138784.1:17500-48539 GCA_015478945.1 Trachelipus rathkii
ACTATTATCTGATTTACTCATGAAAGAAAGGCACAATTAGTAACAAAAGCCGTAATCAATAGCACAATAACAATATGTACAGTCAGTGAAATAAGTTCTCTCCATAAGACAAAATACAGTTTACTGCCAATAAATTGAATAGAGGAGCCAATAATAATAATATAATAGCCAATAGCCAGCTAGCCAGCGGCAACTTCAGGCTTGTTCGCTGCTCTTCTTCTTTCTTTCTTCAGCTCCAGTAGCCAGCAACAACAACCAGCAATATAATAGCAACCTTAGTAGCAATAATAGCCAATAACATATATGGCACCAGCCAGGAACAACCAGCCGCCCGATATATAATATATATATATATATATATATATTAAAGACTATTGCTACAGTTTATTGATTGCTGATTTCAATATTTGAAAACAAAAGAAACTGATTCCTGTTTGGCTGACTTCAGCAAGGATTAATAAATACGTATTTAAAATTATAACGTTGGAAAACAAAATAATAAGTCGTACAAACTTTTCCATAAACTCGGCAGAAGCAACCAATATAATTATAAATGAATTTAAATTATTGCAAAAAGGATTTAGATTTTATTTTTAAATAAAATTTCAATATTGTCAAAACCTAAAATTCCTTAAGAAATATTACAAGAACTCATTGCGTCACATAACATAGTCTAATGCACCACATATCTAGTCTAATGCGTAATTAATTAATCCCCCTTTTTAAAGTTTTATTTACCTTAGGTTATTGCTGCCTAGGATCCGTAATAGGGAACGAACCCTGCCCTTATACTTCGTGACTAAGTCTCTCCACTGTTGAGCCACCTTAGATGTGAACGTTTTGAAAAGAAAAATGTAAAAGAAGTTGGAAGAACGTTTTACAGCAGTTCTTTTCCGTTATAGGGGCCGTTTTCTTCTGTTAAATGGGCAGTTTTCTTCCGTTAAAGAATGCTGATTTCTTCCGTTAAAGGGGTTGGTTTCTTCTGTTAAAGGAGTCGTTTTCTTCCGTTAAAGGTGCTGGTTTCATCAGTTAATGGCGTTAGTTTCTTCTTTTTATTAAAGAAGCCGTTTTATTTAATTCTGTTAAATTCTATACAAAATTACGAGAAGAAGGTTCGATAATGAAGTACTACAAGAACGACTGATAAACAAGTACTACATCTACAAAATATGAATAGTATTTGGTTTTATTTAAATATTCATCCACTACTGAGGGATTGGGTCATAGACGTAGGTTTTCCTGCCGTGCATTAATATACCCAAAATTAATATATCACTTTAGTAGATTTTAAAAAAAAAATTTATTTCTTTTCTAAAAACTAGAGTGTTAAATATTAAAATTATGCAAAGGATGTATTGATGTATTATGTTTCGCTCTTTAATTTTCATTTCTTTTCTAATTTTTTATTTTTTTTCTTGCAAATTTTTTTTTTGACAGTTGACTGATAAAAATCAAATGCTTTGCATGTTCAAAAAAAAGTTTTATTTTTTCAATTACACCTATAGCAGAAAAGTCCCCCTTCCCCCAAAAAAATTAGGTTATATTAAATATCCAATCTAAAAAAAAAGCACCCCTTAAATTGAAGTTCTAAAGCTCTTTCTTTCTTTTAATAAAGTCAGTCTCTTTCCCAAAAGAGTTGAAACAAAAAGAACAAAGAACTTGGTACGTGACAATGTTTGAAACTTTTCCCTTTAACAAAGGACGAAGCTTAATACAGCCTTCCAATAAGAAAATATTGATATGTATGTTATGAAAACTATTGTCTGGTGTATTTTTTCTTAAATTAATTTGGAACATATTATATATAAATTTCCTTAAAAAATTATATTTATTTCATTCAGATCAATATCGTTGTTTATAAGCAAGAAATTCTTTAATGAAGCAGAAGTCAGGGAGGCTTAGGGATTTGTGATTCTGGGAAAAATAAGTGAATATAAATTATAATTATAATTGAAAATGAATAATATATATATATATATAATAATATGTATATATATGTATATATGTAATAATATTATATATATATGTAATATCTAATATGTATATATAATATAACTGCTCATATATATATATGGATATATATAATAATATAGCCAATAATATATATATATAATAATAATATCAATAATATGTAATAATAATAGCTCAATAATAATAACATAACAATAATAATAGCAATAATATATATGCTATTAATAATAATATGTATAATAATATATAATAATATATATATATAATTACTGGAAATCATATATAATAATATATGTATATATAATATAATATATGTAATATAGCTGTAATATAGCCAATATATATCTTCTATGTATATGTAATAATATGTAATATATGTATATATGTATAATTATATGTAATAATAATAATAATAATATATATATATATATAACATATATATAATATATAATAATAATATATATATATATCAACTATATATATATATAACAATAATAATAATATGCAATATGTATGCTATGTAATAGCCAGCCAATAATATTAATAATATATAACAAAATATCTTCTTCAACAATATGTATGTATGAGTAGCCAGCAACAATAATAGCCCATGTATGTAACTCAAATGTAATATAATATGTAGCCAGCTGTAATATGTATATGTAATATGTAATATAATATATATGTATATAATAATATAATATAATATATATATATAACTTAATAATATTTCATCTTAATAACCTTATATATATATGTAATAATAATAATAATAATATAATATATAATAACATATATATGTATGTATATATAATATACTAACTATATAACTCTTTTATATAATAACAGCCTTTCATAACAATAATAATGTATATATATATGTATATATATGTATGTAATATGTATGTAATAATATATCAATATTAATATATATATATCTGCTTATGATAATATAATATGTAATAATATGTAACCAATAATAATATGGCATAATAGCCAACTCAATAATAGTATATGTAATATATGTAATATATATATGTATATATATGTAATGTATGTAATAATAATAATAATAATATATAATAATATATATATATATATATATATAATATAATAATAATATATATATATAATAATATAATATAATAATAATAATAATAATAATATGTATAATACGTATATAATATATATATTAATAATATATATATATGCATAATAATATCTATATTTAATATCAATAATAACAATAATATATATATATATATAATATAATATAATAATAATAATATAATATATATATATGTAATAATAATAATAATAATAATAATACATATATATATACGTAATATTGGGTAAATATAATATATGTATGTATATGTATATATAATATCAATTATATTTACAAGCTTCAATAATAACATAATAATAATAATAATAATGTATAATAATAATAATAACATACTATATATGTAATATATATACGTAATATATACGTAATAATAATATAATAAATATATATATATATATATGTAATATAATATATATATATATATATATAATATAATAATATAATATCATATATATATAATAATAATATATAATATAATAATAATAATAATAATAACATAATAATATAATAATAATATGCATATATATAATATATATATATATATATATATATATAATAATAATAATAATATGTATATATATATATATATATATATATATACATATATATATATATATATATATATATATATATATAAATATATCGCATGGTAGTTAATGTCTCCAGATTTGAGGTTAGTGCCTGAAAGGAAAATCAGATTTATTCAGGTGTATTGGCTTCTTTCTTCATTTATATTTTCGTGAAAGCTATCTTATTTCCTCTAAATCTCTTTTCTTGTATTTAACCGAAACTCGGGTGTGTGTGAGAGAGAGTTCCGATTATTCTCATACTGTTTCTATCCTCAAGTTTCATCTAAAGCGGATGTTGCTTGTTATTTAAATAGAATTTAGAAAAATCCACTTAAGCCAAAGCCTAAAGCTGAGCGTGAGGTGAGCGCAGATGTAGGCTTTAAAGAGAGGAAGATTAAATACAGTGGGAAAAACATAAAATGTCAAGAAGTTCCACTGAGCAGAAATGGCTGGAAAGCACGAGACACCACAACGAACGATTCTCGGGTTGTCAATACTCACGCAAAATTAATGAGACAGCAAGGCATCCCTTGTGCTACGATGAAATGCGAGAGGTCAACTCCCCCAAACATCTGTTGTTGTAGTCCTATAGAAAAGAGATAGTGCGCCAACAACACGTTGCAGAAAAAGAGGGTCAAGACAGTTTGAAAGAAGGGGACAGTTAATTAGTCTCTTATTTTTAGACTCAACCCTATCCATAGAAGGGTGGAGCCAGAGCCCCTCCAAATGTGAGAACAGTATTCCAAACAAGGGACAATAAGGTCCTTATATAACTGGAGTAGCTATGTCAAATGAATAAAATTCCAGCAACCTGAACAAAACTCTCAGATTCCTTGAGGCCACCATAGCAATCATTGTAATGTAAGGTTACCAAGAAAATTTATTGTTTATGTTCAGACCAAGAATGTTTATGTTGTTTACAGGTGAGACGTAAAAGCCCTCAAAGGAAATAAGAAATTTGTGAGGTGTTTTTGAGAGGGTGATATAAAGAAGTTGAATTTTTAATTAGTTGACTTTTGCAAGGTTGAGGGGACCCCACAGGGGGATCCCATCCAGATCGGCAATAATAGAATCTGAAAGTTGAAGACAAGAGGCAACCCTAGATGCAAACGAGGGAGCACTTTTTAAATGAGTGGATGAATGTAGAGTTGAGTTATCGGCATAAGAGTGAACAGTTAGAAGTTCAGCTGAGGTGATCGTTGATGAAAGGTAGAAATAAAGTTTTAGATAGAACAAAACCTTAAGGAAAACTACAATAACCAGGAAAGGAGGAAGAGGACGATCCATCAACAAGTGCTGATATGGAGCGATCAGAGAGGAAACTTGACAACAGTAAGCAAAGAAGTGAAGGAAACCCAAAAGAAGGAAGCTTAGAGAGTAGCGACGAGTGCCATACCAGATGAAAAGCTTTGGATATGTCAAGCGCCTCCACGCAAGACTCCTCATAGTTCCAAAGGTTAGACCATAAATCAGTTAGATAGGAAAATATTTCGCCAGTTTATCTCGAGCCTCGAAAACCTTGCTGATGATCTGAAAGAAGAGAATGAGTTTCTAGATGATCCAGGAAATGAGATTTAGAAGAGTTTTAAAGATTTTAGATCGAATACATGTGGAACTATAGAGAATTGGTTTGAAGGATAAGTTCGACTACCGTTTTTCGATATTGGCTGGACATATGCACGCATTCAGCATTGAAGAAACGTATTAGTATTAAGACATAGAGAGTAGTGTAGAACAAGGACTGGAGCCAGCTTAAAAACTCATTTCATTAAAACAAGGAGAGGAATGCCATCCGGGCCATTTATCTTCCTGGCATTCATAGATCTCAGGATTTCATGCACCAGATCATGTGTAACCTCAGGTAGAGATATGGAAAACCTGAGAGAAGAAGGAATTGGAGAAGGGATGCCAGAATTTACAAGGGTAGAAATAGATGAAAAAGGGAACCAACAGATTGATCTTTTCAGAAGGAGAGTTAGCTACAGATCCGTCAGAGCAAATAAGAGGGGGAAAGGCAAATTTTTAAAAGTTCTTAATGATACTTTTGGCAAGAGGCCAGAAATTTTATTCAGTAGGAGAACCAAGCAGGTTGGCGCACTTTCTTTTAGTAAAAGTGAGCTTAGCCTGTCGAATAGTATCCCATATTATATATATATATATATATATATATATATATATATATATATATATATAGATATATATATATATATATATATATATATACTGCTGCTGCTGCTCTTCCAGAAACACTTATGCTGCTATACGCCTTTATCTTCTTACTGCCTATATATATATATATATATATATATATATATATATACATACATAAGAAGGGGAAATAATTTCTCTCGCGTCAGGACCCGACCCATCGACAACAGCGTAGCCATTAGACAATGTACAGTAGGCTCTACCACTACCGCAAAAAAAAAGAAGGCATCTCGGAACAGTTTTCTTTGCTGGGGATACACGGCATTCTGCTGGGATTCTCCAAGGTTACAGGAGAAATCAACCAAACTCAAGCAACGCTGACATGGGCACAACAGGCTTGCTGCGACAACTTTAGTTGGTTACTCCTGTAACACAAGAGCACCCCAGTAGAATGCCGTGTATCCCTAGCAGGGGTTCCAAGCACCCTTCTATGGATTTAAATAAGTACGGAGTACAAAGAAGTGATAATGAAGCAGGAGAGTTGAAAACTGTTCCGATATACCTTCTTTTTGGGGGATGCGGATCGGACTAATGGTAGAGCTTCCTGCACATTGTCTAAAGCCGACTCTCTTGTCAGTGGCTAGAGTCCTGGCACAAGGGAAATTTTTTATCCTCCTTATTGCAAATTTATCGCAACAAGCCTGTTATGCCAATGTTGGAGTTGCTTGACTTTGGTTGGTCCCTCCTGTAGCCCAGGAGCACCCCAGCAGAATGCCGTGTAGACCCAGCAGGGGTTCCAAGCACCCTCCTATGGATATATATATATATATATATATATATATATATATATATATATATATATATATATATATATATATAACTTATATATATATATGCTATTGCAACAACAATCAGCAGCCAATAATGTATGTATATATGGACCTATATAATGTAATAGCCTTATGTAATAATAATAGCCAATAATAATAATAATAACTGTATATGTAATATATATATAATAATAATATATATATATATAATAATAACTATATATATGTAATATATAATATATGGAAATATATAATAATTTATATATATAATAATATATCTTTATCTTCAATAATCGAATATATGTATGTATGTAATAATATATATATAATATAATATATGTATAAATATATATTGTAATAATAATAATATATATATATATACTATGTATATGCCCAACAACCCAGTGCCAGTAACATCGCATGTATAGCTGCTTTGCTAGCTCAACTCTAGTATAACCCAGCAATAATATGTGTATATAATAATAATAATAATATATATATGTATGTATATAATATAGATATAATAATAATACATAATATATGTATATATATAATAATAATATATATAATAATAACCAATAATAATAATATATAACAATAATAATAGTAACCACTACAACGAAACTGTGAACCTAGCTGTATATATATAACAGCCAATAGCGCCAGCTGCTCTTTCAACAGCCAGCTGTAATATACCAGCCAGCACCATGCCAACCAGCCAACCAGCATGTATGTAGCCAACAATAGCCATGTAGTATGTATATATGAGATTTCAGCTAATACCATAATAATGTATGTATGCTGTATGTAACATATAATAGCCAGTAGCCACCAGCCCTTGCAGCGCATAGCATAACCCAGTAGTATGCTATGCTAGCCAACAATATGTATGTATGTATGTAGTGCAAACCGAAGTTAAAGATGCAGCCAGCAGTATTAGCCAATAGCCAATAATAATAGCCAATGTGAAAATAATAATAATAATAACCAATAACAATAACATAATAGCAACAACCAATATGTAGCAATATATAATAACTGTATATGCTATATATGAATACACCAACAATAATAATATATGTAATATGTAATAACTATGTATAATAACTTATATTTACTTAAATATATATACTGCTTCTGTTTAAATTATGCTCAAACATTATATAATTATATATATATATATATATATATATATATATATATATACGAAAGTGCGCTAACCTCCTTGGTTCTCCTACTGACAAATCTTTCTGGCCTCTTGCCAAAAACATCTCTAACAACTTCTGTAAATCTGTCTTTCCTCCTCTTATTCGATCTGATGGTTCTGTTGCTAATTCTCCAACTGAAAAGGCCAATCTCTTCGGCCTCCTATTTTCCTCTAACTCAACCCTGGACGATTCTGGTATTCCTCATCCTCCTCCTTCTCCTCTCAGGTGTCCTATGCCTTTGCCTGTGATTACATTTGATCAGGTGCATGGACTCCTGAAATCTATGAACGTTAGGAAGGCGGATTACACTCCTCCCCGAGTTTTGAGGGGTGTGCTTCCTTGCTATCCCCACCTCGTTCAACTATATTCTCTATGTCTCAATACTAACACTTTCCTTCAGTGTTGGAAGCACATACATGTCCAACCTATTCAGAAAAAAAGGAAGCCACTCTGATCTTTCCAACTATCGCCCTATAGCTCTTACTTGTATTCTATCTAAGATCTTTGAAACTCTCCTCAACTCTCATTTCTTAGATCATCTGGAATCTCATTCACTTCTTTCCGATCGCCAGTACGGCTTTCGACGCTCGAGGTCTACTGGCGATATACTTTCCTATCTTACTGATTTATGGTTTTCCGCCCTTAGGAACTACGGGGAGACTTGCGTGGTGGCGCTTGACATATCCAAAGCATTTGACCGGGTATGGCACGCGTCACTGCTCTCCAATCCTTTGGGTTTCCTCCTTCTCTTTGCTTACTTATGTCTAGTTTTCTTTCAAATCGCTCAATATCAGCTGTTGTTGATGGGGCGACTTCTTCTTCCTTTTCTGTCAATAGTGGTGTTCTTCAGGGTTCTGTCTTATCTCCTACTTTATTCCTACTTTTCATTAATGATCTTCTCACCTGCACATCTAACTCTATTCACTCTTATGCCGATGACTCGACCCTTCTATTCTTCAACTTATTTCAATTCTGCTCCTTCTTTTACTTCTAGGGTGCCTCTCGTCTTAATCTTTCGATTCTATTCTCGCTGATCTGGATAAATTTAATTTGAGGTCGTCTGAACTTGTGAAATTCAATTTTTTAAAAACTCAACTTCAAAAAAATCTCCCTCTCCAACACAACTTCCAACTTTCCTATCTCTCTTGGTACCTTTCCTCTCGTCTCTCCTGTTGACAATATAAACATCCTTGGCCTTAGCATAAACAAAAAATGTCTTGGAAACCTCACATCACAACGGTTGCTAGGGCGGCCTCAAAGAAACTGGGAGTTCTGTTTAGACTGCGAGACTTTTTTTCTCTTCTCAGCTACTCCAGCTATACAAGGGCCTCATCTGCCCTTGTATGGAGTACTGCTCTCATATCTGGGGGGGCTCTGGTTTCACCCTGCTTTTGGACAGGGTCGAGTCAAAGGCCAAAAGGCTTATAAACTGTTCTGTACTTTCCAGTTCACTTGACCCTCTATCTTTGCGGCGCGATGTTGGTGCTTTATCTCTTTTCTATAGGTACCGCAGCGGCGGGTGCTCGAGGGAGCTTATAACTCGCGTACCTCTCCACCTTTGCGTCGCCCTTGTAGAACTAGGGGTGCTGTATCTGCACATGAGTTTTGTGTTGATGTAGGTAACTCCAGGCTAGTTCGCTGCGGTGCTTCCTTCTTTCCTGCCACATCTGTTCTGTGGAATTCTCTTCCATCTTCCGTGTTTCCTACTGAATTTAATCTCCCCACTTCAAAGCCTGCGTCTGTGCTCATCTGCGTAATTTGCTTTAGTTGTTGACTTCTGAGGCATGAAACACCCCCTCCTTGAATAGGGCTCTGCCCGTGAGTGGTGGTGACAACTGTAAAAAAATATATATATATATATATATATATATATATATATATATATATATATATATATATATATATATATATATATATATATATATTCTTATACTGCTATACATATATATATATATATATATATATATATATATATATATGTATAACTTGCCTATATATATATATATATATATATATATATATATATATATATATATATATATATATATATAACTATATATATATATATATATATATATATATATATATAACTGCTCTAATTCTAACTATACTTCTATATATATATATATATATATATATATATACATATATACATATATACATATATACATATATTTATATATATATATATATATATATATATATATATATATATATATATATATATATATATATATATATATATATAAATTGAAGAAAAGTCTGAAGTACTTTGACCTGCAGGTTGAGAAATGCTGCTGGATATGTGGCATAACCTGCAGTATCAAATTTAAACCAGATGTTTTGAGGATGTGATGTATCATATATATATATATATATATATATATATATATATATATATATATATATATATATATATATATATATATATATATTTATTTATATATTATAAAAACGTTTGTCTAAAAATCTATATAAATATATAAAACTGTATATTCTTCCTTCTTCTTCTTCTGCTCACCTTATGTATATATATCTGTATATATATATATATATATATATATATATATATATATATATATATATATATATATATATATATATATATATATATATATATATATATATATTGAGTGATCAAATTATTTATTAGAGCTTTCTACAAAAATGAACAATTCTGCAATAAAACAATATTTTTTTTAATATAAACTTTGCAATATTGAGTTATTGTTCATTATGAGCATTTGTCTGCTAAAAACTAAAAAAGTTAAACTTTGTTTGTACAATTATAATCAATCAATCAAGAAAAAAAATCAATATTTGGTAATACCTTCTGTTACGGCAATTAACGCTCAATTCTTCTGGTCATACTTTCGACACATTTTTGTGCAGTTTTTTTTCGTTTCTCCTCTGTGCCATACATCAATCAAACTTTCGGTTAATTGACGTTTGTTTGTGATAATTTCCTTTGAAATTTTCCTTCTTCATAAGCTTCCAATGGTTTTCGATTGGGTTAAGGTAAGTGAATTTCCAGGAAAGTTGGATGGCGCAGAATCATGTATAAATTTAAATTTGCCACTTAGAAAACACTCTTCGACCTAGGGAAACATCTTGATTTCCAACGCCTTGATGTATTAATCATGCCTTATTTGTACACCCTACAACGTACATTAGACCTGTACAGTGATTCTGATGACTGATAAGACCATGATGCTGAGAGAATGCTTATGTCTATTTTTACCCTGCATTCTCCTTTAAATTTCTCCCCTGCACTTCTTCTTACAAATTTAGATTTGTCTGATAAAATCTGATAAGATGATTCAATGAAGAAGCAAACCTGAAGCAAAATTTCAAATTTAAGCTGAATTAAAATTGTTAAAATTAAATGCAAAAATGCAAGTCTTATTTCACAAATGGTTTCAACTTACTTACTTTCAGTCATCAATTGTAATATTTTTGTCGTTTTTCGGCCCATTGTAGCCGCATTTTCATCATAGGGGGGATAAGAAGTGGGGGGTCTTTGATGGTCGAGACATAAGAACATCAATTATTCGATTCGATAGCCAGTTGTAATTGGGGAAATGTCCATACTAGCATCCTGTAGCAAATTTGTTATAACTCTCTGGGGTTGCCTTTCTGTTTTTCATGCAAATGTTTCTGATTTTTCTTTTGTCTTTTCGTATGTTGATCTTTTGTCGGCAACACTTGCTCACACATTTCGATTTCAATTCACAGTTAGAGACAGCGGTTTTTTTTTATTCTTTCAACTGTTAATCTTGGAACGTTAGCAATTGTTGCAATTCTCCTGCGAGATTCTCAAGTATCTAATTATTAATTAATGCTTTTTTTTTAATTCGGAAATTTTCCTGAAAGTATATTGACTTTGATTTTACTCCTGGTAAAAAAAGAATATTCTCTAAATAAATGAACAAATTTTTAATAATTTAAATTTGAAAATCAACAAACTGTTATAAATTTAAAAATATATCAAGAAATTCACAAAACGGAATTCACATTCAAGTAAATAAAGTGACTGTAGCAAAGGATAGCATATATACAGTTTATATATATATATATATATATATATATATATATATATATATATATATATATATAATATATATATATATATATATATATATATATATATATATATATACTTCACTGCTGCTCTATGTATGTAATATGTATATGTATATGCTGTATATATGGCATAGCCAATAATATGTAGCCAGCTAATAATAATATATATATGTATAATATAGCAGTAAAACAAGCCAGCCAGCCAATATGTATGTATATATGTAATAATAATAATATGTATATATATATATGTAGCCATGTGTATGTAATAATAATATTCAACAACAACAACAATATTATGAATATGTAATAGTATGTAATAATAATATATATATAATAATATAATAATATCCAAAAACAACTGCCTTGTTCAGCCAGCCAGCCAGCCAGCATATATATGTATATATATATATAGATAGCATATATACAGTTTATATATATATATATATATATATATATATATATATGAAGTAAAATTTTGGGTCTTTGCTCATTAACATCACATCAATCAAAATGCTCCCTTTACTCCAAAGCTGATACGAACGAATTTTGAATGGAAGGTCTCAAGAGTCGTTAAGACATATCAATGAGTGCTTTGAAAAGTTAGAATGTGTATGTTGTTAACAGGTGAGATGATAAAACCCCCAAAAGAGATAGGAAAATTGGAAGTTGTTTTTGAGAGGGAGATGTGAAGACTCCTCTCTCTCTCTCTCTCTCTCTCTCTCTCTCTCTCTCTCTCTCTCTCTCTCTCTATATATATATATATATATATATATATATATATATATATATATATATATACTATATATATATATATATATATATATATATAATATATATATATATATGCTATATATATATACTGCCTATGCTTCTTGCCTGCATATATATAAATAATGTATATATATATACTATATATATATATATATATAATATCAATATGGGATTGTGCATGTACAAATTAAATAGCCATGTATATATATATATATGTATATATGTAATATGTAATAATATATATAATATATATATATATATCAACTAACAACCAGTATGTACCGGTAGCTAACAATAACAGCCAATAGCCAATAATAGCTAATATATCATAACCCTTATATATATATATTATATAATAATATATATATATAATATGTATGTATCATATAATATAATATATATGTATGTATGTACGAAGATTATTATAATATATATGTATATACTGTATATATAGCAATAATAACTAATAATATAAATATAACTAATCAATAATAACAACCAATAATAATAATAATATATATATGTATATAAATAATAATATATATATATATATATATTAACAATAACATCTATATGCTATATAATATATATATATATAATATATATATATATATGCTCTTTATAATAATAATAATAATATAATAATAATAATATATATATATTTATATGCTATATATATAATATATATTTATATATATACATAAAATAACAAATATACGTAATAATAATAATAATATGTAATAATATATGTATATATATAACTATATATATATGTATATTATAATAATATGTATAATATATGTAACCAACCAATATAGCATAGCATAATATATGTAACAATAATAATAATATGTAATAAGATAATAATTAATAAAGATGTAATAATATATATAATATATATGTATAATAATAATAATATGTATAATAATATATATATATATAATATATATAATAATAATATGTATAATATGGAAATAAAATGGAAATAAATAATATATATATCATGTAATATGTAATAATAATATAATATATATATATAATAATATATATAATAATATATAATAATATATATATATATATATATAGATAGATGGAGGAAATGAATAATAATATGTATAGCAATATGTAATATATATATGCTAATAATAATAATAATATAATAATAATATATATATATATATATATATATATACCAGTATATATATATATAAATATATATATATATATAAATATTTATATATTTATATATAATCATATATATATATATATATATATATATATATATATATATATATATATATATATATATATATATAATAAGAAAAGTTCACACCTCACGGGCATAGCTCCTATTCTTGGAGGGGAATTTAGGTAATTTCTACGTAGGATCGGACTAGGGATCGATATATATATATATATATATATATATATATATATATATATAATCTGTAATATGTATATGTATGGCATAGCCAACGTGTAATAGCCAGCCAATAGTATATGTATATATATATAGTAATATGTATATACAGAAATCTTAATAATAATAGTAATATAAGCAATAATAATAGCCAGCCAGCCATGTAATATATCAATATATAATAGCCTTATAATAACAATAATAGCCTTATATATGTAGCCAGCCAATAACCATAGCCAACCAATAATATATATATATGTATGCTCAACTGCTATCCATAACATATACATTTTACAGTAATAATGTATGTATCATATATATGTATATTTATGTAATATATGTATATGTGTTTGGAATTAATAATGTTTAATTTGTGGTTTTATATATATATATATATATATATATATATATATATATATATATATATATATATAATATATATATAGCATATATAACAGGTTAGTTTTATTAGGTAGAGCCTTTTATGGGTTTTTATTATCTGACTGTTTTTATTTTGCATTTCAATTCTTGACGATTTTTTTCGGGATTACAATTTCATATATATATATATATATATATATATATATATATATATCTATAACTTATAATATATATATATATATATATATATATATATATATATATATATATATATATATAGCGTTTTTTTTTTTTATTACAATATATATATATATATATATATATATATATATAGTGCCCTTTAATTGCGTTGGAAAATTTAAAGTGTAACATTTTTTACTTATCTCCCAACTATCAAAACTGTTCCATTTTATACAATTGTTTCTGATAAAATTTTAGCTCAATCAAACATTATTAAGGGGGCATCAAAAGTGGTGCAATTTCAGTTTTAAACTCCATTTACATGTTTGTTATACAAAATCGTCTCTATCGTCTTTGCAGAGCATTTTTACTTAATAAAGTATAGAATAAAATTGAAAGGAAATTAAATTTAAAATATATGCAATGTTAACTATTATTTACCTAAAACCAAATGTGTCAGAGCTATCGGATTGATTTGGAAACTATATTGGTGTTGTAGAAAATTCCACAATTGACGTCGGGTTACTTTTAAAACCTCTGATTTCAGGCAACATATCCCTTGTATTCGAGTCTTCGATACAGTACGCTGTGTTCGCGTCTTTGGTGTGGTGTACGCCCTTACATTTAGTGGATAATAATAATAATAATAATAATAATAATAATAATAATAATAATAATAATAATAATAATAATAATAATAATAATAATAATAATAATAATAATAATAATAATAATAATAATAATAATAATAATAATAATAATAATAATTATAATAATAATAA
Organism: Trachelipus rathkii; assembly: GCA_015478945.1. NCBI lineage: Eukaryota > Metazoa > Arthropoda > Malacostraca > Isopoda > Trachelipodidae > Trachelipus > Trachelipus rathkii. The sequence continues at coordinate 32,976 of JABUQX010138784.1, forward strand.
TAATAATAATAGTTATAATAATAATGTTTTTGTAGGTATTTTGTACTAATGTGAAATCACCCTATTGAAGTAAAGTCTAAAATATAAATCTCATCGGAAACGTTAACAACAAAATTATTAAAGCAAAACTACCTAAAGTATTTTTGATACAGTAATGGGAGCAACGTCTGGACCAGACGTAAATATATTTAAAAGATTTAAAGAAAGTTGGTCAACCTTTGACAGTAAAAAATTACCGTAGTGGGGATAGACTTTGTCACCTAGGATGTCCGTAACAATATGATGGAATTTCTTGAAGATCAGTTACGCCTGAAACAGCATTGAAATGATTATTATCGGGAATTATTAGAATTAGCCGTTATCTTCCTTGGCAGCAGCCCTCGACGTGGAGTCTCATTTCTCATTTCTGGCAGTGTGAGCCACGCACGGTGGATAGTAAAGGCTATTTACGCCTTTAAAATATATTTATTCCAGGATCAATTCAACATGATCGCACGCGAGAAAGATTTAATTAGAAGAATATGTCTTTCTTATCAGACTTTATTTACGATCTTGGTTTTTGGCACCATTGACCGATAAAGTTACAAATCTCAATTTCAATTTTTTGCTGAACATAATCGAGTGTAAATAATTTGATGCACATATTAATAATGCTGCTGTGAAAAAATTCTCACACCATTTATGGCACCTGTCACCGGAAACTGCGGCATTCGCAGTTTTTGATGATGATGTTCCACTAGACATTAAACAAAAAATGGGTACTAAAATGAGGACAATAGATCACAACGATTATAACAACCGAACTAAAAGATACATTGTCAAAACTGAAGACCCCCATGGCTAACTGGCAAAAGATATTTCATACTTTATTACAGCTGATTCCAAAGCAATATTCTCAAGATTTCAAATTCATACAAATTTTATGAACAACAGCCCGTCTACTTGGAATGAGGATGAGAACTTCCAACGTGGGATGGAACCATTGAAATGCATTGTAATGGTTAACGATGTAGCTGAGAAAGGAGTGAAGCTAATTCAAGAATATCAAAACATTTTAGGCAATTATGAAATATAAAAAAAAAATAGCTCAAATCGTTAGTGAATACAGAAAACAGTATCCAAAATCTACTAAAACTACTCTACTGAAGAAGTGAAATCATAATAATTTTGATAATCTATGTTTCAAATAAAAATCATTTGATCAAAATTTGTAAGTCATAAATAAATGCTTCGATTTCTCAGTATCATTAAACTACCATAAAACAGTTTCGTAATGTAACAAAGGTGTTAAAAAAAACATAGTAATTAATATGTGAAATATGGAACTCTTTAGGCCCTTAGGTGTCCTCTTAATGTAGTCCAATGGTGCCAAAAAATTTTGTATATAGTAGTTTTAAATCTAGTGGAACAAAAATATGGATTGGGAGTAGCAATTGTCGAAAGATGAAAATTAAGGGTCACTATATATATTGTTATATATATATATATATATAAAGAGTATATATATATATATATATATATATATATATATATATATATATATATATATATATATATATATATATATATATATATATATATATATATATATATATATATATGATAAACTTTTACTTAGTTCTGTTAAAGTTGTTTCTGAGGATGCTCTCTTAATGTAAGGAGAGAAAGCTAATTTTAACTTACTGTACATAGTTTTAATCTTTTAATATATTAAATGTAATTGATGTGAATAAATAGTTTTATATTGCTAAGGGTATAAATACTAGGCGTGAATGAAAGAATAAATAAGAATATATAGGTAGTATATATATATATAAGTATAAGAAAGAAGTAAAAGAAGAAGTATATAATATTATAAGATATATAAAACTCAAAAGCTATAGTATATATATGCGTTGTTATATATATATATTATAAGAAATAGCAACATAGCATATGCTATATATATATGTTAAGTGTTATATATATATATATATATATATATATATATATATATAAATATATATATATATTCTTAGTATGTATAAATTATGGTATATATATATGGTGTTGCTTGTAATATATAGATATTTTAGAATAGAGCAATTATTATGTTATAGATATAATTTCATATATATATATATATATATATATATTATTTATATATATATATATATATATATATATATATATATATATATATTATATTATATATATAGTTATATATATATATATATATATATATATACTATATAAATATATAATAATATATATATATATATATATATATATATAGTATAGCAGATATAGCATATATATATATATATATATATATATATATATATATATATATGTTATAAATATATATTATATATATATATTATATATATATATAGTGTGTGTGTGTCTGTGTGTGTGTGTGTGTGTGTGTGTGTGTGTGTGTGTGTGTGTGTGTGTGTGTGTGTTCAGGTACGTTGGATAACAACTCCAATACATCTGGGATCAAATCGACGTCAGAGCGTTGAGCGGTTTTTCTCAAGTGATCTATTTTGAAATTCCTTTTGAGGAACTCTGTACTTATTAGAATCTCTAGAAGGGCACTTGTAATTTCATCTCTAAATACTTCTTTAATACAAATAAATAAATATATATATATATATATATGATAGGTTATATATATATGCTATATATATATATATATATATATATATATATATATATATATATATATATATATAGGGAAGTATATATATATATATATATATATATATATATATATATATATATATATATATATATATATATATATATATATGCATGCATGTAGCTCCATATATCTTCCTCAGTAATATATTAGAATTTGAATCTTCTGCAACCTCCCCTTCCCCCCTCATATACACCTCCCTTGTTTTCTTACGGGTTGTATTTTTTCCTAATTTTTGAACTAATAAAATTGGGGAATACCGTTTAAACCCCCATAAAAGGAGGATTTCCATTTATCGACATAGACCTTTAACAAATGGGGCTTTGATAGATCCATAGCTACTAGTGTGTACAGTGTGCTGTGAGGCATGCACAGACAAATAGAAAATGCTCTTAGATTAACAAACAGCAATACATTTTTAAATAATCTTAGGCGCAATTCACTTTAATTATTTTAATTTTTTCAACTAAATTGTCCTCTTATTCGCTCTGATGGTTCTGTTGCTAATTCTCCAACTGAAAAGGCCAATCTCTTCGGCCTCCTATTTTCCTTCTAACCTCAACCCTGGACGATTCTGGCATTCTCCTCATCCTCCCTCCTTCTCCTCTCAGGTACCCTATGCCTTGCCTGTGATTACATTCGATCGGGTGCATGGGCTCCTTCTGAAATCTACGAGCGTTAGAAAGGGTGGGTGGCCCGATGGCATTCCGATTTGAGGGAGTAACTTCCGTGCTAACCCGCCCTCGTTCACCTATATTCTCTTTGTCTCAATACTAACACTTCCTCAGTGTTGAAGCACGCACATGTCCAACCTATTCCGAAAACGAAACCGCCTTTCGACCCTTCGGTAACTATCGCCCTATAGTTTTACTTGTATTCTTCCCATCTAAGATCTTTTGAAAACTCTTTCTCAACTCCTTTATTTCTAGATCATCTGAATCTCATTCACTTTTCTTTCCGATCGCCAGTACGGCTTTCGGCGCCTTCGAGGTCTACTGGCGATATACTTTCTATCTTACTGATTTATGGTTTTCTCCGCCCTTAGGAACTACGGGGAGACTTGCGTGGTGGCGCTTTCGACATATCCAAAGCATTTGACCGGGAGGCACGCGTCACTGCTCTCCAAGCTCCTCTCCTTGGGTTTCCTCCTTCTGCTTACTTATGTTCAGCTTTCTTTCAAACTGCTCAATATCGGCTGTTGTTGTTGTTGATTGGGCGACTTCTTCTTCCTTTTCTCTGTCAATAGTGGTGTTCCCTCGTGGTTCTGTCCTATCTCCTACTTTAGTCTTACTTTTCATTAATGATCTTCTCACCTGCACTGGGATCTATCTTTATTCACTCATATGCCGATGACTCGACCCTCCTTCATTCTTCAACTCATTTCAATTCTGCTCCTCTCACTCTAGACTGCCTCCTCGGTTTTATCTTTACTTTTCTGCTCTTGCTGATCTGGATAGAATTTCCGGGGTGGGTCGTCTGTGAACCTTTGTGAAATTCAATTTTAAAAACTCAACTCTAAAAAATGTCCCTCTTAATATACCTCCTATTTTTATTTTCTATTTCGACTGTTCTTCCATCTAGCCTGTTGACAAAATAAATATAAACATCCTGGCCTTAACATAAACAAAAAAATGTCTTGAAACCTCACATCACAACGATTGCTGGGGAAGCCTCAAAGAAACTGGGAGTTCTGTTTAGACTGCGAGACTTTTTTCCTCTCTCAGTTCCAGCTATACAAGCGCCTCATCCGCCCTTATATGAAAGTGCACTGCTCCTTCGCTATCTGGGGGCTCTGGTTTCACCTGGCTTTGATAGGTCAACAGCCAAAAGGCTTATAAACTGTTCTGTACTTTCCAGTTCCCTGGACCTTATATCTGCGGTGCGATGTTGGTGCTTTATTCTTTTCTATAGGTAGCAGTAGCAGGTGCTCGAGGGAGCTTATCACTCATCCACCTTTACGTCACCCTCGTAGAACTAGGGGTGCTGTATCTGCACATGAGTTTTGTGTTGATGTGGGTAACTCCAGGCTAGTTCGCTGCAGTGCTTCCTTCTTTCCTGCCACATCTGTTCTGTGGAATTCTCTTCCATCTTCTGTGTTTCCTGCTGAATTTAATCTCCCCCACTTCAAAGCCTGCGTCTGTGCTCATTTGCGTGATTTTCTTTAGTTGTTGACTTCTGAGGCGTGCAACACCCCCTCCTTGAATAGGGCTCTGCCCGTGAGTGGTGGTGACAACTGTAAAAGAAAAAAAAAATTTATCCAGCAATATATTAAGATATATAATATACATTATAGTAAAAAACAAAGATACATAATAAAGATGTCCACAATAACAAGGCATATAATTTCTCATTTCCCTATACTACACCATTTCCATTCTCAATGACCCTTTCAAAGGTTGATGTCTCTCGTCACTACCTATGTGTTAGGAATAGAGAAGATTTTGAATCAAAGGCTAAAAAAGCAGCCAAGGAATGTTATAGAATTGTAGCAAGAGAGATGTAGAACACATTTGGGATCTTTTTTTATTTCCTCATATATCATTCGAGGCGGTTGCAATGGAAGTTAAACGCTTGATTGTGTCAGCTACAAATCCAAATAAAGTTCTAATCAAACAAAGAAATGACATCTATATTAAAAAATTTAGGACATTTGAAGAGGTGTGTCACATACGTACATGCATTTTCTATGATAAGAAAATCAGTAGAACTGATTGTAGATGTGAAATTGGATTTCCATTTATTGAGTGGGAATTTTATTTTGGACATAAATAAATAATTAATCAGTTTAGATCTAATATTTAGGCATGAAAAAGAACTCAAGATAGATATGAAAAGCTTGATTGCAGAAAAATGAAATCTTGTAATCTTGATGAAAGCTTTTCCACATTTAGTAAAACCGATTCCTCAGGCAACGTTGACAGAAATATATTTTGTTCCAGATTCCGAATTACGAGAAAAATGTAATTTTTTTTTCACATAATAAGGGGAAGCAGAGACAGATACCGCGTTAGTTGTCGAGCTATAGCTACAATTGTTAATGCTGCTTTACAAGATATGGGGATCATAAATGCAGGCAATATGCTAGACAGAAAAAAAGGTAGAAAGAGAAAAAGAGTTGGGTTGAGGAAGTAATCTTCACCCAAGTTACAGAACCAGAGGATTGAGTGTATTGATATTAATGGAAGGAAAGATCAAACCATAACACTTGCCGGTATTTCATTTCGAAAGCATTACGCTCTTATTAAAGAGCCAAGTAATGTCTACTTCTTTGATCACATAATTCCTGACCACCGAAGAACTCGATGCGTAAAAAATGAATTAGTTACAGTTCTAATTGATTACGAAAGTTTTAATTCACTTAAGGCAATGCTCAGTGACGGTACAGTTGTAAACACTTGCCTTATAGGTGGTGTAATAAAAATAATTGAAATTCATATAGATAGTCCTCTTCAATCACTAATCTGCTAATGAACTGTTATTTAGAAATATATTTAAAATAATTCATAGTAAAACAGCGGACCAAAAAGGCTTCAAAGGTTTGACTGAAAATAAAATAAAACAGGGTTTAACACAATTAAATATAGTTGAATTTGTGTCTTAGCAATATAAATATGAAGTTCCTGAAGAATTGATTAGAGACCTCAGTAATGATCAAAACATTTTAAAACTTCAGGAGCTTTGCATCATACAAGACGGCATACAAAAACTAATAGAATTCTACGCTTATATGTATCAACACCAAATCCAGAATCAAATCTCCAGGATTTAGTTCATATCATAATAGAAGTATATCCCCAGGTACGTTTTGGATTAAATTATCAATCAAAAGCTCTAGAAGGTATTATAAATCTTTACTACTTAATTTCTCTCATCAAAAATAAGAGGAAGGATCATCGTACCATCATGGAAAATGTTTTTAAGAGCAATGCATATTTTTCCATCCAGAGAACATTTTGATTTCAATGATCACAGATACTAGATTAGAGGTTAGAAAGAGAGACCTTAATCTTATAATGAATACAAGAACAAGAGGGACAATTAGAAGTTTTGTCTTGCTCATTAATGTTAATTTACATGCTACTGAATATACCGACATGATCGACTGTATGTATTACCTACAGAAAAGAAATAGTGCTCCAACGTCATGTCGCAGATCTAGAATGTCAAGGTAGTTTGAAAGTAGAGGACAATTTATTAGTTTTTTAGCTTTAGGTTCAACCCAATACAAAATAAGGGTGGAGCCAGAGACTCACACAAAAGTGGGAACACTACTCTAAACATGGGAAGATAGGCCCTTTATAACTGGAGTAGCTGTGCATCAAAAAAAAGTCCCGCAAGAGCTTCCTACTTCATGGAGGCCACCTTATCAACTATTGTGATATGAGATTTCCAAGACAATTTCTTGTTTATTTTCAGACCAAGAATGTTTATGTTGTACACAGGTGAGACGTTAAAGCCATAGAAGGAGTTAGGAAAGTTATTAAGGTGTTTCTGAGTGGGTGAAATTAAGAAGTTGAGTGTTTAAAAATAGTTGAATTTGGCAAGGTCTCTGTAACTCCACAGACAAATCCCATTCATATCAGCAAGGAGAGAATCGGAAAGCTGTAGACAAGAGGCAACTCTAAATGCAGAAGAGGAAGCAGATTTGAAATGAGTGGAAGAATGGAAAGTTGAGTAATCAGCATAAGAATGAACAAAGTTAAAAGTGCAGTTGACGAGATCGTTGATGAAAAGTAAGAATAAAGTTGGAGATGAAACAGGACCATGGGGAACACCATAATTAACAGAGAGATAGGAAGAGGTAGCCTCATCGACGAATGCTGATATAGAGCGTTCTGAAAAAAAAATTTGAAAAGAGTAAGCAAAGAGAATGAGGAAACCCAAAAGAAGAGAACTTAGGTAGCCTAGCGGGCCGGGAAGCATGTCATACTCGATCAAAAGCTTACGATATGTCAAGCGTCACCACACAAGATTCCCCATAGTCCTTGAGGCCAAAACACCATAAATCATTAAAATAGAGTAAGAATGCATGTCATCAGTTGAGCTCGAACGTCGAAAACTATACGGATGGTTTGAAAGAAGGGAATAAGACTCCAATTATCCAGGAAATGAGAGTTATGGAGATTTTCAAAGATTTTAGACAGAATACAAGTGAGAGCTGTAGGACAATAGTAGAAGGATCAGAACGGCTAACATAAGCTGATTGGTCAGTTTCGAAGCATACTCTCTTAGAACAAGAAAAGGAATGCTGTCTGGGCAACAAGATTTGACTTTCATTACCCTCATAGATATCGGATATCATGCACCTGTTCATGTGTAATCTCAGGTAGATACATGGAACACTTGTGATGAGAAGGAGTAGGAGGGAGGATGCCAGAAATGCTCATGGTAGAATTAAAGGAAAAAGAAAGCAGAGGAGATTGTCCCTTTCAGAAGGAAAGTTAGTGGTATTTCGTCAGGGAGAATAAGAGAAGAAAATGAAGATTTACAAAAGCTGCTAGAAACGTTTTTGGGAATAGGCCAGAAATTTATATCAGTAGGTAAATCAAGGAAGTTAACGTTCTTTCTTTAAATGAAAGTGCGCTAATCCTATCGAATAATATCCCTGCAGCAATTCCGAACATAATGAAATTATTAAGATTGATAGGGAAAGAGAGCTTTCCATCATACGCGATGTCTCTTTCCTAGACGGCACGAGAACAGGCTCTAACAAATCATGGATTTTGTGGAGAAATTGATCTGGTTGAAGATGTAATGAACCTTCTAATCCCATCGATGATTATGGATCCTACCTTTTAGCAAAAGCCGAAACTTCTTCCGAGGCAAAACAGGATTCATTTCGAGAGTAGTTAGCAAAGAACCAACGCAATGCCATCAATTAGCCTGATTAAAGGGCCAGAAAATATATTTAAGACATGGTGGAACAGCTGGAGAGAAAATGTTATAATTAAGAGCTACGAGATTATGGTCAGAGTTACCGATAGGAGGAAAATGATTTATTTATATCGAGAAAAAGTAGTGGTGAAACATAGGTCATGTATGTTCAAGAATTGGTTAGTTCGATGCGGGTTTATTTGTAGGTTCCTTAATTAACCGCAGCAGATCGTTAAGAATACTGAATACTTTGGCCTCCTTCAAACCTGCATCAGTATAAGAGGAGTCCAACCATTCATTGTGGTGTACGTTGAAATCCCTTAAATAGAGGACCATAGCATTTTGATAGGAGGAAGTAACAGTAGAGAAGTAGTAAGAAAAGATAAAAAGGACGTGAAAATCTATTTTATTTAGGGAGCAGTAGTAGAAGCACAAAATAATGGTAGCAATATGGAGAAAGATTTTAAGATATATATCATCAAAGTTATGAGATCCAAGGTTCTCGAGACGTGTTACAGGAGTGTTAATCCACCATTTAGTCAGAAATTTTAAAACAAGTTGTAGTTGGAGATAATAAGTTTATTTGAGAAAGAATCCCTTGCTAGCTTGGTTTCAAACAGCGGTAAAATGTTATGGATGAGAGTAATCGTTGAAAAAACTGCGGGCCACGAATTATACCAAAGCCTATATATATATATATATATATATATATATATATATATATATATATATATATATATATATATATATATATATATATATATATATATATATATATATATATATATATATATATATATATATATATATATATATTATCATTAAATCTGTGTGTGGGAAATAAACTGTTCAGAAATGTGTGAATATATATACAAGACTGGTTTAAAAGTGCAGCCAACGTTGGGTTTTAATTAATGTGGTAAGGATAGATTAGATTGGGTCATCTTATGAGATTATATATATATATAATATATATATATATATATATAATAATATATAATAATAATAATATATATATATAATATGTAATATCTTTATAATAATAATATATGTAATAATAATAATATATATATATATAATACACACAGGATAATAATAATATGTAATAATATATATAATATAATATGTATAATATATATATCAACTATATAATATATATAATAATAATAATAATAATATATGTAATATATATATATATATATATATATATATCTTTAATATATATGTTATATAATAATAATAATAATAATAATAATAATATGTATATATAATAATAATAATATATATATATAATATAATAATAATAATAATATGTATATATATAAGGCTTTCTTGCATAACTTCCAAAACCATTCAATCACCATTTCGCCTTCTTGCTCATTTCACCAGCAATTTCATCTATACCTGCAGATTTACTATTTTTTCTCACCCTACCCATTACTTCCTCCCTAATAACTACCTCATCCCCAAAATAATTATTTCCTCTTGTACCATTAAACCCACACACACTCGCTTTCACCTTTTCATTACTGCAATTGTTATGCAGATTTTCAAAGTGTTCCCTCCACACTCTTCTTACATCCATCTCTTCAGTTACGAAAGTATCGTCCCTATTCAATATTCTATGGAGATTCCCCTTTCTCTCATTCTTAACCTTTCTGGATTCTTTATTTAAGAATTTCACATTCCATAGTAAATCCCCATTCATCCTCCTTCTAAACTTTCACTTACCTCATTTTTTTCTCCTACGTATGCAACTTTTAGTATTCCTTTTTTCTTTTTTATATAATTTCAAACACTTTTCTTTTGAGAACTCAACATTGGCTTTAAGCACATTCAACTACGCCTCTTTTTCACTTTTAATAGCTTGCATCACCACTTCATTCCACCATTCGCTGTTCACATTATTATTTCTACTTTATCACAACCACATACTTCTCTTGCAGTACTAACAAAGGCTTCCTTCATTTCAGTCCAGATTTGTTCAGTTTCATCTTGTTCACATTCAACTGATTTATTTGCAAGCGCTTTTACATACTTTTCCTTATTATATTGTTCACTTAACTTCTCATTCTTAATTTTTTGCCACTTCTTCCATGTCTTTTTCATCTCCATCTAAACCCCTATTATCTTAATCTTACATTAAACAACATAATAATCCGATAATCTCATCCATAACCCATTCACTGATTTAACATCCAACATATACCTCAACATTTTTGCAGTGGCGTAACTTACGGGACCGCAAGGCCTGCAATGCGGGAGGGCCCGGAACATGTGGGGGCCCGTGCCCGTGGATTCAGTTTTATTCAAATTGGTTTTGCAATCTACAAAACTCGATGAAAGATCAAAGACAAATGGATTGAAAAAAAAACATGGAAAATTTTGAATTTGTTTTCCAGGTCTTTTTTCATACATTAATACTAAAATCTTTTAACTTGGTTTCGAAATTTCTCCAGAACAGTAACGCTGATCTATCAAAAGAAACTACTCTACTTGATAACCCTTTCAATTAATAGCCTTTCACATTTAAGAAATAATTTTGAAGATACTATGGCAACTGTTTCTGCTCTTGCCCAACAATGGTGTCTTGATTCCATTTTTCCAGATCATAGAGTTCTTAGAACTAAACGTCATTTTGATGAGCTAGTCCAGGATGAGCGTTTATTAGATCCGTTGAGGTATTATCAAACTGCTGTATTTTATAGAACATTGTACACAATTATTATAAAATTAAAAAAAAGATTTGAAAGTATGGACCATTTGTGTAGTCTCTTTATAACGCTGACTCCAGAATTTCTTTCAACATCAACAAATGAAGAATTGCAGAAAAAAGCTGAAATTTTGAAATACGAATATAGAGATCTCACAGAAAACTTTCCTTCTGAAATTCAAAGCTTTCGAGTGACTCTTATGAAAGACATTAGATCAAGAACATCAATAAGAGATTTGGCAGATTTATTATTCATTGACATTTGACAACTACATCATTGCGTCAAGTATACCAGATGTTTACACCGCGTTTTTGCTGCTCTTGACTTTGCCTGTAACTGTGGCAACAGCCAAGCGTACATTTTCTAAGTTAAAATTGATAAAAAATTACTCACGTTCTACAATGTCACTGGAGAGATTAGGGGAAGATTCAGTATTGGGGTCGGGCTACGCCCAATTTTCACCTCCCCTATAAATGGACATAAAATTCGGAATTATCAGCCGATTTTGACCCTATAAACACCAAACTGTAGTTTTTTTTATCCGCTAATACGTTGTTTTCGGGTGTTTTTATGTGTCTGTAGTCATTCTTTCAGAATTTTCAATTATTCAAAACCCATGTTTTTGACATTTTTCGTATCAATTTCCAGAATTTTTTTTCGAAATGACCTCAAACTTGAAATATGCATAGATGGGTCCATTACCTACTATAGTCACATTTGTTTTCCGATTTTTGAGTTTTGTCAGCGTTGTCCAATTCAAAATTTTTTTGGATTTTAAATGAAAAATTGCGATAAATTTTTCCTGTTCGTGCGAAGTGGATGAAGTTTTCAGTGCATATGTAGTCGAAAGAGATGCACATTTTATATTAAATAATTTCCTTGTATATGCATTACTTTTGGATTTGTTCTTGGAACAAATCCCCAAAAAAAAAAAAAAAAATGGAAATTTTTAAAAAAATTTCTTTTGAGTATACAAAAAATTTATCTAAGTAAAAAAGATGCATCTCGCCGACTATAGAAGCCCAGAAAATTTGATATTTATCGGACAAGTGTAAAAAAAATATATCAATATTTCACTTTTACAAACATTTGAATTTTTGGATAGGTGAAAAATTGATATATATTTTTCTACTCATCCGATCAACATCAAATTTTCAGGGCTTCTATAGTCGGGCAAGATGGATCTTTTTTACTTAGATAATTGTTTTGTATACTCAAAAAAAAAAAAAAATTAAATTTTGAAAATTTGTTCCAAAAACAAATCCAAAACTAATGTATATACAAAGAAATTATCTAAGTAAAAAATGTGCATCTCTTCCGACTACATATGCCCCTTAAAATTTCATCCACTTCGTACGAACAGAAAAAAATTATCGCAATTATTCAATTTAAAATCCAAAAAAAGTGGGTTGGGAAATTGGACAACGCTAAGCACAAAACTCAAAATATCGAAAAAAATAAATGTGACTATTGTAGGTAATGGGCCCATCTATGCATATTTCAAGTTTCAAGTCATTTTGGAAAAAATTCTGGAAGTTGATATGAAAAATGTCAAAAACATGGGTTTTAAAAATTGAAAATTCTGAAAGAATGACTACAGACACAGAAAAACACCCAAAAACAACGTTTTAGAGGGCAAAAAAAAAAGCTACAGTTCGATGTTTATAGGGTTAAAATCGGCTGAAAATTCCGATTTTTATGTTCCTTTTTAGGGAGAGTGAAAATTGGGCTCAGCCCGAGCCCAATATTGGACCCTGTCCATAAATAAAATTTTAAGTGTAGAATGCAACATTCCAAAACAAATTGACATCAGAGAGGTTATTAATACATTTGCATCACAAAATGCAAGACGGCAACGGCGATTTCAGAAGTAGTAAGTAAACATGTAAACATTTCTGTTAATTATTACTTTTTATAATAATGTAAATTATATATATATATATATATATATATATATATATATATATATATATATATATATATATATATATATATATATATATATATTTATAAATATATATATATATATATATATATATATATATATATATATATATATATATATATATATAAATTTTTCGTGGAAGACTGTAGTAACCAACTTAATATAGCCTATGATAACAACTCTCCAGCTACTTCCATGAAATATATTTAGTTTGAAAAAAATAACTCCTTATATATATATATATATATATATATATATATATATATATATATATATATATATATATATATATATATATATATATATATATATATATATATATATATATATATATATATATATATGGGGCCCAAATTTAAATTTTTGCGGGAGGGCCCGACAATTTTGCGTTACGCCACTGCATTTTCGCCATAACAAAATCAATCATACTTTTCATTGGACACCATCTCTACCTACACCAACTCTAGTATACTTATGAATACTCTTCTGTTTGATGAAACACATACCTCACACACATACCTCTCTACTCACAGATCAATCACCTTCCTACCATTGTCATTTATTCCAGTCATCGCAAAGCCATCTATTATGCCATCCCTTTTTTGATCACCTATTCAAACATTTAGGTGGCCCAACACAATCAATTTGAAGCTTCTACTCACCCCATCCAAAACATCATTCAGATTACCCCAAAAAATCGGACTTCCTCAACATCATCCTCAGATGGATCGTGTGTTACAGCCACACGTACATTAACCTTTTTAAACTTAAATTCAACCATTAAAATTCTAGTAATTACACAAACAAAATTCACCATAGCTCTGTACCACATGTCATTCATCAGAATCGCAACTACTCCTCTCCTCCTCTCATTCTTCTCCACTCCACCACATACGCATTTCGCACAACATCACTCGTATTCACTGCTTCCTTTCATCTTTTTTTCAGTCACAGCAAGCAAATCAAATTTACCCTTTCCAAATACATCCGTCACCCCTCTCCTCTTCTCCTCTTCTCTTCATCATTTATTCCTCTGACATTCCATGTACCCATACGATTCATACAATTTCGCCGAAAGATAGAAGGTCTCTTACGGCGATCACGACCTTTTCCGAAGCATGTATTAGCATTCCTAGCAAGAGATAAGTGGTAGCGGGCAACCAACACAACTATCACTGTCCCTTTAGTCGTCTTCTACGACTCACAGAACATTTAATTCTTTATACTCATCCCTCGGCAGTTGATATTTTAATTGCTCTATAAAAAAAGCTTTCAATTTGGTTCGAATTACGTTATTTTATAACATATATTCATCTTCAATATCAGTTTGTATTTTGTCTTGTCTAGTTTACACCACCCAACCTGAAATATTTTTAAAATATCTGGCGTGGGTAAGAGGTTGTGTCGATTTTAAAATCAAAAGCTGCTTTTAGAATAACTTAATACAGAAGATTTTTTCTAATAATTGCTCTAGCAAAACGCATGCTTCCCTGAAAAGACCAGTATTTACTGCAGTGGTATCAAAACACATTGACTGGATTTTCCAAACTGCCCCCACTCTAGAAATACAGCTTTTATCTGAGTAATTCCCATACATTTTCAAGCTCTGGATCTACTAGGTTCTTCATCTCCACAACTAATCAAACCGCTACCCTCTCTACATTTTCTTTACTCAAAATATCTGGAAGCAATTTCCAATCCCAGTACAAAACAGCTCCCTCTAAATCGGAATTCTTAAATCTATATTTGATAAGCTCAGTCCTTCGTTTTCGGAATTGTTGTCTGCAGAGTCGTATTACACTTCTACTTACAATTAAATTCAGTGGGTCAAGACCTAACGCCCCTGCAGTAACTGATATCATTCGAACTGCGTCTCTATCAGAAATACTTCACCTCTCTAAAAATAAAGGCAATTTTTCAGTAATAATATCTTCACTTCCTCGAGAGTACGTCCTCTTCTTTATTTCTGGCTCTATTTCCTCTATGTCTGGTTAATTATCCTCCATTTCCATATCTTCTTGCGTCGGCATCTCTTCCTCTGATGTGCTGCTGTTTAGTGAAGATCTCAGTTCAACATCTTCATCCTCAAATCTTAAAAAAAATAAAACAAATAAAATAAAATAAACCATTGAGCAAATAAGACAAGAATCAGGTTTCTAGGATAAATAGTTATCATTTTATGAAGGAAAAACTACGATTTTTTTTTTTTTTTGCTAAAAATCGCAGTTTCTCCTTCATAATATGAAAATTATTTCCTTAGAAACCTGATTCCTTCTTATTTTATAGGAAATGCTGTTGCCTTGAAGTTTCACTCTCATCTTCGTCTTCTACAGCATCAACGAGAATGA
>JABUQX010138785.1:5000-22500 GCA_015478945.1 Trachelipus rathkii
ACATGCATATACTTATATATATATATACTTATATATATATATATATATATATATATATATATATAATATATATAATATATATATATAATATATAATATATATAGTATATATATATATATACTATTATATATATATATATATAATATAATACTATATATATATATATATATATATATAGTAACTATATTTAGAGACGAGAGAGAGAGAGAGAGAGATCTCAATTTTATTGAAATATACTTAAAGTAAAATTCAGGGTCGCCTGGATTGACAACAAGCTTAGTGTACGCTCCGCGACTCTGGCAGTTGAAGTCGCCAATCGGAATAGAGTCATATCTGGAAAGGCTCAAGTTCTCAACCCTCACTGTATAGTAATATTGTGATTTAAATACATAATACAAAAATAATTTACAGAGAGAGAGAGAGAGGAGAGAGAGGAGGAGAGAAGAGAAGAGAGAGGAGAGAGAAGAGAGAGAGCGAGAGAGAGAGAGAAGAAAAGAGAGAGAATTTTCTATCAATCTTTATCTCTTTATCTAACAAATTTAATATGATGTAAAATGACATACGGCCACAAAGCCCCGCCCCTTTTCCTTGGTGAAGGCCACGCCCAATTTTCCACCTACACATTAAATAACACGGAATCATTTTCACTGTGAAGCATGACCCGGAGATTGCCATTCTATGAAATATATAATTGTATTGACTCATAACTTAAAACATCTTTTTCGTGCTTTGGTTGAGAAGCGGTGGGGGGGGGGAAGCAGTGGGGGGAAGGGTGAAGGAGGGAAGCTATACGGCGAGAATGGTAAGTCAGTAATATTATTTATATATATATTAGTTATTATTGTATATTTTTATATTATTTATTAATTTTTTATATTTATTTAATATATTTAATTTATCTGTTATCTATATATCTATTTATATATTTATATTTAATTATAAAACAGTATTATTATTTTGTATATTTTATATATTATATTACTACTATTATTATTTTATTTATCTATATATTTTTTATTTTATTTATTTATTATTTATATATTATTAATATGATTAGTATATAGTTTTTTATTATATTTTATATATAATGGGATAATTGGTTTAGAGCGCAACTAATCATCTAATTCCATTATTTCTCCAAAAACTACAATAGTGACAGGTGATGATTATCATTGCTGGATATGCTGTTCCCATTTAGGGTCGGAAAATGTATAATAAAAATAAAAATCAAAAAATAAAAATAAAAAAAAAGAAAAAAATATATTTTCTCAAAAACTCTATAAGTACAGCGTAAAATGAATTACGGCTTGTAGTAGCTCCTGTAAATTTTATGATAGGAAAATGTTAAAAAAAAAAAAAAAAAAAAAAAGATTAAATATCTATATGAATTTTGTTGTTTTTTGTTTAATATTTTTTTTGTATAGCGACTATTTATTGAGATCCTTTTTATTGGTTTACTCGTTAAAATAAATAGACTTTTCATATTACATTTTTGCTTTTTTTTTTTTTTACTAAATGATACCCAAGGGTATACAGCACCGATTGGCATCGTGAGTCGGGTCTTCCTCGCCTTCCTGGGGAATTAACGGGTTAGGACTAATTCCCCCCCTCCGGGAGGGTCTCCAGAACCCCGCTCTTTGGTATTGTTGGGTGTCGCTGGGGTGTCCTCCGCCCTCCCCTACGGGTATGGAAAACGTCCCCTGTGGTTCCCCATCGGCTCGCCGCCCCCTACATTGCCATGGTAATACCTTTAATCAATATATATTTATATATATATATTTGTCCCCCTGCTCCTAAAAAAAAAAAATACCCAATATTTATTTTATTTATTATTATTATATTTTTTTTTACATTTTCCTTAATCTAAAATTTTACAAGGATTCCAAAAAATGTATTCCTTTCGCTGTAGCCTATTGTAGTTTTTGAGATATGATTATTTTTTTTTTTTTTTTTTTTTTTTTTTTTTTTTTTTTTTTTTTTAACCAGTTTCGCAATAAAATTTTGCCAGGGATTCCAACAATGTATTTCCTTTTTCCTAGCTATTGTAGTTTTGAGATATGGATCGATGATAGTTGTCGCTCTAAACCAAATTTCACCTATATATACTATATATTAATTGATATATATATAATATATATTAATATATATATATATTATTTATAATATATATATATATATTATATAATATATATATATATATATGTATAGAGCCACATTCGCTAGTGTTGGCATTTTGACCACACGCGGCCAGAGAACCGTACCTGAGCTTATGTTTGAGCCCAATTTTACCTCCCTTGACCTTTTTGGGCTTGACCTTTCTTGGCCTTGACCTTTTTTTGGCCTTGACCTTTTTTGGGCCTTGACCTTTTTTGGGCCTTGACCTTTTTTTGGCCTTGACCTTTTTTGGGCCTTGACCTTTTTGGGCCTTGACCTTTTTTGGCTTGACCTTTGATCTTCCATGGGTCATTTTTAGCCCACGGTATTTTTCGGCAACCGTAATTTTTTGGCAACCGTAATTTTTTGGCACCCTTAATTTTCTGGCAACCCTAATTTTTGGCAACCCTTCGAAGAAGGGTTGCGCCAAACGGTTGCGTTTAGCACCGTTGTACGTATTGCCCCCCCTATTTTACCCCCACCCTAATTTTTTGCCCCCGGTAATTTCATGGGTCATTTTTTGCCCACGGTGATTTTTGATGTGTCTTTAGGGGCATAGCCCTTTTTTGATGTCTCGATCCTCGGCGCCCGCAGGTGCATTTTTCGCGTTCCCGCCCGCGTGAACCTTTGGTTCAAATCCTCGGCACCCGCAGGTGCATTTTTCGCGTTCCCGCCGCCGCGATCGCCTGCAGTCGCATTTTCCGCGTTTTCCCACCCGCCGCGTTTTCCCGCCCGTCAGGCCACCCGTTTCGCTTCCCGTCCGCCAGCCCATCGCGTTTTCCCGCCCGAACGTGGCCTCCACCCAGCTTGCACCTATCCTACACCTGCACCTAGCCTCCATATTTTACGATACGAAAACATTTCGTATTCTTTTAAAACTTATACATATATGATATATTATATATATAATAATAAATTATTATATAATATATTATATATATATATTTTTAATATATATATATAATATATATATATATAATATATATATATATTATATATATATATATGATATATATATATTATATATATATACATACGCTTTTCTTCATTTATGTACAAATGGAATTCGGGTTTTAAAATGTTTTAAAAACTAAAAGATTTAATAACAAGGTGGCCAGCCTGGTGACTAAACTTTTAGTCTTTTATTTGCCCTAGCACTAGGGCTTCCACCTCACCGTTGGCAAAAATGGAATTCTAAATAATTAGGTTAAGAGAAAAAACCTCTTACCTATAATAGAAACTTCAAGTTTTTTCAAAAACTTCATGCTTCTGTTAAATACCATGAATATTCACTCTTAGTTAAACTGGCATGTAGTTGTAATATTTAACTTCTATAATTTATACAAAAATAATTTAATTCTACCTTTATTATTCAAATAAAATAAAAAATATTTATTTAATATCTATCCAGAATATGATAAATATTATATTTGTAGGGGATAACTATTACAATTTATTTGTTCCGTTACTGCACATATATTTACACTACTAGTATATATTATAATATATTATATATATATATATATATATATATATTATATAATATATATATATATATATATATATATATATATATATATATATATATATATAGAGAGAGAGAGAGAGAGAGAGAGATTTTTGGCGTGCGTGCGCAGCATTTCAAGGCAATTACTTGCTATCAGTACTCCTAATGTTTATACCGAGTTTAATCATATAATAATAATAATAAAATAACTAATATAATAATAATAATCAGATTTTAAATAATATAATAATATAATAATAAAATAATAATAATATAATATAAAATAATAATAATAATAATAAAATAATAGATAATCTCGAGAGCACCCATATCGAGACTGTGCCAGTCAACCCACTAACCAAACATGCTCTTGCAAATCTACAAAGCACTTAGTCGCTAATTATATATATTATAGTAATATATATATATATATATATATATATATATATATATATATATATATATATTATTATATATATATATAATATATATTATATATATATAAGAGAGAGAGAGAGAGAGAGAGAGAGAGGAGAGAGAGGAGAGAGAGAGAGAGAGAGAGAGAGAGAGAGAGAGACGAGAGAGAGTACCACGTTGCGAGGCCAAGATAGAAATCACGTGGTCAGAATATATATATAGTATATATACTATATATATATATTTAACCAGAAATTTATTTTCTCATATTTTTATTTATATGAACATGCTTTTTAAAAACAATTAAGAAAAAATGAGTTTCATGGTTCCTTATATAATCTTATGAGTTTCATGGTTTGTTATAAGTTTCATACACACATGACACTTTACCTTACTCGACACAGATTTACTTACACATTTACTTACACACAACCACACACACAGATTTACTTACACTTCCACAGATTTACTTACACTCACGCAGATTAACTTACACCCCAGATTTACTTAACACTCACACAGATTTACTTAACTCACACACAGATTTACTTACTCCCACACAGATTTCTTACACTCACACAGATTTACTTAAACATTTACTTACACACACACACACAGAACACACGCAACACACACACCACATCACACCAGCCACACACAACACACGCACACACACACACATCACACACCCCACACACCGATACCATGATATTTGGGCCTTGACCTTGCCAGATACAATGGGTCAATTTTTGACCCACGCAAACTTGATGGCTTTGATGGTCCGAATCACCGTAAGAAGTAATCTAGTGATTTCTAATAGTGTTTCCTAGATTAATTCTATGAGTATTAATGAGTGCATGGTGACGGCCAAATTGAGTACCAAGTGAGTGCCACATAGTGCCAACTTAGTGGCCACATAGTGCCAACTGAGTTGCCACTTTTTTCAAGCCTTTCTAAGCTCCCCGAGCCTGAATAGCAATATAGGTGGTCTAACCCTATGTTAAATAAGGTATCGAAGATTTGATTGTGTATATTACAAGCTGCTAGGATACTTGCTACTATGAGTTAGTATTTTTCCTAACACTTTTTACCTCACATTCACTATGAACCTACCAAACTAAACACTTATAAGCAACTTACACTCTCCATAGACACTTACACTAACCCATATAACACTTAACACGCACACCCCACACACAGATCAACTTACAACTCACACACTATTATATTTTTACTGTAATAATACTTTTTAATTTATAATTTTTTAAAAATTGTATTTAAGAGAAAAAGCCAAAGTGTCTGATATAGTAAATCATTTATTTTACTACATTGTAGCGAACTTTTATTAAAAACAGTATACTTTACATACCTTAAAACAGTAATCAGTAAATCAAACAGAGGTGTTATTACCTAAGGGATTAGTATGCTTTTTTTTACTGTTTTACTGCTTTTAACTTCATGTTTTCTGCTGTTAACTATTTGCTTCACTGTTTAAGCTCTCTGCTTTATGCTTTAACTACGCTTTTAAACTGCGCTTTAAATACTCACATACACTTACATACTTAAAGCAGTAAATCAGCTAACTCAATAGAGGTGTTACCTAAACCAAGGGGATAGTATGCTTTTGTTTTCTGTTTTACTGCTTGTAACTTTCTGCTTTACTGCTTTCACTTTCTGCTTTACTGTTTTTTTAACTTTCTGCTTTACTGCTTTAACTTTCCTGTTTTACTGTTTTAACGTCATATATTTAATTAACATTAGTTTTTTATTTGTTTTAAATACTTTTTATTTATTTTATTATTATTTTATTTATTTTATTATTTTTTATTATTATTTTTATTATTTTTATTATTTTATTTTTTATTTTTTAATTATTATAAACTAGTGTTGATTTACTCCATGGCTATTGTTGTTAATTATATTAGAACACACATACCACACCACACTACACACACATCACACAACACACCACAGCACAACACACACCACACACAACACACACACACAGATTCACTTATACTCTCACATCGATTTACTTACACACGCAGATTTACCTACACTCACACACACCCAGATTTACTTGCACAACACAACAACACACACACACACTACTCACTTACCTATAACATATAATTTATTAAAACCATTTTATGTTTTAAAATTAAACACGTACATTTATATTACTTCTTTCAAATATAACAAAATTAATTTCAAAAGTTTCTTAAAACTTCTATATAAATCAATCATTATCTGTTTGAACAAAGAATTTATTATTTTACTGTTAATGGACTTTTTGTTTATAAATCTTTATAACTATCATTTTTAAAATAAAAAACTTTTTTTACTTGTGTTGTGTTGTTTGTTCATGATATTATTACTTTATTGTTTACCTTATTATTTAAAAACTTTAATATTTTTATGCGGTGTCTTGTTTGGGTAACCATTCCTTACAAACTATATTAAACTACAGTAAATCATAAGTTTACCTGCTAGGCTTGAGCGTTCCGCCTAATGCGACTAAAGAGTTCAGTAATAACACTAAACGCGCGGGCATAGCGCCTTCGAGTGCTAAGCAAAGCTGATGCCTCCGGTATTGGGTTTCTGAGACCTTGACTGGAACTCCGTCTATCTTGATATTCATCTGCTTTAATCACCTGCTTGAAAATCAAGTCACATATTCATAAGGTAACAAAAATATAGTTCTCTGCGTCTGGCGTAACTATAACCGGTTTCTATTATCTTCAATGTTTAAATTTGATCTTTTATATAAGATTACATTATTTAAAATAAATAACCATTATTTCACTACTACTACATTCTTTATATTTATGTCACTTAACGATGTTAAACAGTATATAATTAATATAGATAAAAATTTTCAAAGTTTTTTAAAATAATTCCGGTTTCCTCATTATTATTATTCAATTACATACTCATGTACAAATCGTTATACAATTTTGACATATTCCATACACGAAGAAAATCACAACACTACCCAACCAAGTATTTTTTGTGTTGGGTGTGTGTGGTTGTGGTTGTGGGTGGTGTGGTGTGTGTGTTGTTGTTTTTTGCTGGGTTTGTTTTTTTTTTTATACCTAAAATTTAAAGTTAAAAAAAAATATTTATTAAACTCGTTTTAAAAACTCAATTAAAGATAAGAAAGTTAAACGTAGCAGAAAGTTAAAAAGTAGCAGTTAAAGCCAGTAAGCAGAAAGTTAAAGAGTAAAACAGTAAAAAAGCAACCTAATCCCCTAGTTTGGTAACACCTCTATTGATTTACTGATTAACTGCTTTTAAAGTATGTAATGTATGTGAGTTTAAGCAAAACAGGAGTTAAAGCAGTAAAGCAGAGAGTTAAAAGTAAGGGCAATAGTAAAGCAGTCAACTGATTAGCAGTAAAACGTAAAACAAAGCATACTTCCCTTATAATACCTCTATTGATTTACTGATTTTACTTGTTTAAGTTAAAGATATGTTTATAATAGTTCGTCAATTGTAGTAATAAAAAATGATTATATAAGAACACTTTGGCTTTTTCTTCTTACAGACAATTTTTAAATTTATAAATTAAAAAGTATTAAGTACAAATATAAAAGTGTGTGAGTGTAAGTGTATCTGTGTGTGGGGTGTGCGTGTAAGTGTATATGGTTAGTGTAAGTGTCTATGAGAGTGTAAGTGCTATAAGTGCAAGGTGTGTATAAGTGTCATAGTGAATGTGAGTAAAAGTGTTAGAAAAATACAACTCAATAGTAGAGTTCCAGCAGCTTGTAATAACACCAATCAATCCTCACCTTATACCGGGTTAGACACATATAGGCTATTCAGGCTCGGGACTAGAAAGGCTTGAAAATGGCACCCATTGGCATAGTGGCACAATGGCACTATTGGACTCACTTGGTACTCATTTGGCACTCACCATGCACTCCATCTAATTCATAGAATATATACGCACTAATAGAAATCACTAGATATTCTTACGGTGATTGGACCATCAAAGCCATCAGTTAGCGTGGGTCAAAATGAACCATGGTCTGGCAAGGTCAAGGCCGAAATATCATTGTGTGTGGGGTGTGTGTGTGTGTGTTGTGTGGTGTGTGTGGTGTTGTGTGTGTGTGTGTGTGTTGTGTTGTGTGTGTGTAAGTAATGTTTAAGAAAATCTGTGTGAGTTAGTAAATCGTAAGTGATAGTAAAAGTCTGTGTGTGAGTAAGTAATTGTGTGAGTGTCAGTAAATCTGTGTGTGTGTAGTAAATCTGCGTGTGAGTAAGTAAATCTGCGTGAGTGTATAATCGTGTGTGTGTGTGTAAGTAAATGTGTAAGTAATTCTGTGTGTAAGTTGCTTCCTAGTGTCATAGTGTGTATGAAACTTATAACAAACCATGAAACTCATAAGATTATCTAAGGCCATTGAAACCATAAGCATATATATATATATATATATATTATATTAGTATATATATAATAATATATATAATATATTATATATATAATATCTATATATAATATATTATATATATTTATATACTGACCACGTGATTCTAGTTGGTTTCTCTCTACTCTCTCTCTCTTCTCTCTCCTCTCTCTCTCTCCTCTCTTCTCTCCTCTCTCTTCTCTCTCTCTTCCTCTTCTCTCCTCAATCTTTATTTAATATTTTTATTTCTATAATATATATCTTTATATATATATTTATATCTATATACGATATATATATCGATAAGTCAAATTGTATGATTGCAAGACATTTTGGTTTAGTGGGTTGACTGGAGGTAAACATCACATGGGCTTTCTCGAGATTATTATATATATTATATTATTATTATTATTATTATTATTATTATTATATTTATTATTATTTTATTATTATTAATCAATATTTAATATATATATTATTTTTATTTAATTATTATTAACTGTATTGGTGCTTAGCACTGATAGCAAGTAATTGCCTTGAAATGCTGCGCACCCGCCAATCTCTCTCTCTCTCTTCTCTCTCTATATATATAATATAATATACATATATCTATATATATATATATATATATATATATTATATAATATAATATATATATATATATATATATATATATTATATTGTGCCATAACGGAACCAATAAATTGTAATAGTTATCTACAATTAATATTTATCATATTCTGGATAGGATATTAAATAAATATTTTTTTATTTTATTTGAATAAAGGTAGAATTAAATTATTTTTGTATAAATTATAGAAGTTAAATATTACAACTACATGTCAGTTTAACTAAGAGTGAATATTCATGGTATTTAACAGAAGCATGAAGTTTTTGAAAAAACTTGAAGTTTCTATTATAGGTAAGAGGTTTTTTCTCTTAACCTAATTATTTAGAATTCCATTTTTGCCAACGGTGAGGTGGAAGCCCTAGTGCTAGGGCAAATAAAAGACTAAAAGTTTAGTCACCAGGCTGGCCACCTTGTTATTAAATCTTTTAGTTTTTAAACATTTTAAAACCCGAATTCCATTTGTACATAAATGCAGAAAAGCGTATTGTATATATATTATATATATATATATATATATATACTATAATATATATATATAATATATTAATATATTATATATATATATAATATATATATATATATATATATATTATATATATATATATATTATATATATATATAGTATTGTATAAGTTTTAAAGAATCGAAATGTTCGTATCGTAAAATATGGAGGCTAGGTGCAGGTGTAGGATAGGTGCAAGCTGGGTGTAGGCCACGTTCGGGTGAAGCACCGGCGACTGGCTGACGGGGAGGCTTGAGACAGGTGGCTGACAGGCGAGGCGGCGGGCGGGCGGGAAAACGCGGAAAATGCGCCTGCAGGCGCTCGCGGCGGGCGGGGATGCGATGGGCTGGAAACGCGTCGGGCTGGCGGTCGGTCAGGCGAAAAATGCACCTGCGGATACCGAGGATCGAGACATCAAAAAAGGGCTAAGCCCCTAAAGACAGATCAAAAATTACCGTGGGCTAAAAATGACCCATGGAAGATCAAAGGGTTGGTCGAAATATCATGGTCAAACAAGGTAACATAAAAAAGGGCTAAGCCCTAAAGGAAGATCAAAAATTAACGTGGGCCAAAAATGGCCCACGGTCGAAAAAATTAGGGGGCGTAAAATAGGGGGGTAATACGTACAACGGTTGCTTACGCAACCGTTTGGCGCAACCCTTCTTCGAAGGGTTGCTAAAAATTAGGGTTGCCAAAAAATTTGGGTTCTCAAAAAATTAGGGTTCTCAAAAAATTAGGGTTCTCAAAAAATTAGGGTTCTCAAAAAATTAGGGTTCTCAAAAAATACCGTGGGCCAAAAATGACCCATGGAAGACCAAAGGGTTGGTCAGAAAAAAAAAAGGTCAAGGCCCAAAAAGGTCAAGGCCAAAAAAGGTCAAGGCCAAAAAGGTCAGGGCAGGTAAAATTGGGCTCAAAAAAGGTCAAGGCCCAAAAAAGGTAAAAAATTGGGCTCAAAAAAGCCTCAGGTAGGTTCCTGGATGCTGTGGTCAAAATGACCAACACGAGCGAAATTCATCTGTTACTACTAACTTAGAATGATTTTAATAAAATTCATGTTATGTTAGCAGAGAAGAACTTATTTTGTTATTTTATACTTATTACATGGCTAAAGATGATGTAAAGCAGGTCAATAGAACAAAACATGGCATAGCTTGATGTAGAGTGGTGCTAGGGGCCACGGCCTTACTGATTTACTGATTTATTGCTTTAAGGTACGTAAAATATATGTTTTTAATAAAATTTCATAAAATTTTAGTAAAAGTTATTTTAAAACTTGATAGTTATAAAATTTATAAACAAAAAGTATTAACAGTTAATAATAAATTCTTTGTTCAAAGATAATGATTGATTTATTATAGAAGTTTTAAGAAACTTTGAAATAATTTTAGTTATATTTGAATGAGTAATATAAATGTACGTGTTTAATTAAAACATAAAATGTTTTAATAAATTATACGTTATATGTGTAAGTAAATCTGCGTGTGAGTGTAAGTAAATCTGTGTGAGTGTAAGTAAATCTGCGTGTGTAAGTAAATCTGTGAGTGTAAGTAAATCTATGTGAGTGTAAGTAAATCTGTGTGTGAGTGTAAGTAAGTCTGTGTGAGTGTAAGTAAATCTGTGTGTGAGTGTAAGTGTAAATGTAAGTGTCTATGGGTAAATGTAAGTGTCATAGTGAATGTGTGTATAAGTGTCATAGTGAATGTGTGTATAAAGTGTGGAGTGTGTGTGTGTGTATCATGTAAGTGGAAATGTAAGTGTCTATGGGTAAATGTAAGTGTCATAGTGAATGTGTGTATAAGTGTCATAGTGAATGTGTGTATAAGTGTAAGTGTGTGTGTGTGTGTGTGTGTGTGTGTGTGTGTGTGTGTGTGTAAAATAATAATAGGCATGAAGTAAATAACACTAAGTATAATAAAAAAAATAAAAATAAAATAATAAAAATAATAAAATAATAATAAAAATAAATAAAAATAATAAAAAAATAAATAAAAAGTATTAAAACAAAATAAAATAAAAAACATAATGTTAATAAATATATGAGCTAAAGCAGTAAAACATATGAGTTAAAGCAGTAAAGCAGAAAGTTAAAGCAGTAAAACAGATAAGTTAAAACAGTAAAACAATAAAACAAGCATACTAATCCCCCTTGGTGTTGATAACACCTCTATTGATTATGATTACTGCTTTTGTAAGAATATAACAATAAATGAATAACAAGAGTTCAAAGCAACCAAAACATATGATTCGCAGTAAAAACATGAGTTCAGCAGTAAACTTAATTAAAACCATATACTATTTAGGTGTTAGGTAACACCTCTATTGATTTACTGATTTACTGCTTTAGAATCAGATGTTATGTTAATAAATATGTGAGTTAAAACAGTAAAACATATAAGTTAAACAGTGAAACATGAGTTAAAGCAGTAAAAACATGAGGTTAAAGCAGTAAAACAGTAAGTCAAGCATACTAATCCCCTCTTGGTGTTAGAGGCAACACCTCTATTGATTTACTGATTTACTGCTTTAGGTATGTAATGTTAATAAATATGTGAGTTAAAGCAGTAAAACATATAAGTTAAAACAGTAAAACATGAGTTAAAGCAGTAAACATGAGTTAAAGCAGTAAAACAGTAAACAAAAGCATACTAATCCCCTCTTGGTGTTAGGTAACACCTCTATTGATTTACTGATTTACTGCTTTAAGGTATGTAATGTTAATGTTTTTAATAAAATTTCGTACAAGTGCCTAAAAATAGGGTGGGCTAAAATTGACCCATGGAAGACCAAAGGGTTGGTCGTGTGTTTATACATGTGTATAAGTGTAAATGTAAGTGTAAGTGTGTGTCTATGGTGAGTGTAAGTGTCATAGTGAATGTGTGTATAAGTGTAGGGTGGGTGTGTGTATGTGTATATTTGATCACTTGTGTATAGAAGTGCTTAAATGTAAGTGTCTATGGGTAAATGTAAGTGTCATGAGTGAATGTGTGTATAAGTGTCATGGTGAATGTGTGTGTGTGTATAAGTGAATGTGTGTGTGTGCGTGTAGTGTGTGTTTGTGTGTGTGTGTTGTATACAGGAGTGTGTGTGTGTGTGTGTGTGTGTGTGTGTGTGTGTGTGTGTGTGTGTGTGTGTGTGTGTGTGTGTGTGTGTGCACGGATGGAAATAAGTTAGGATAGATCCATACAGGTCAGCTACATGACCTCATGTTAGCACAGATACCTACCAAAGGCTAGGCATCAGTTACCTGGATGAGCTCAAGGCGGGGTGGAGGCTAGGTGCAGGAGTAGGATAGGTGTAGGCTAGGTGTAGGTGTACGCTAGGTTAGGTTAGGTTAGGTTAGGTTAGGTTAGGTTAGGTTAGGTTAGGTTAGGTTATGTTAGGTAAGGCCAGGTTAGGTGCAGGTTTAGGCTAGGTGTAGGCTGGGTATAGGGTATCCGGCAAGGTCAATGTCGAAATATCATGGTCAAACAAGGTTAATATATATATATATATATATATATATATATATATATATATATATATATATATATATATATATATATATATATATATATTTTATATATATAATAATAAATATATATAGATAATATATATATATATATATATATATATATATGTAAATTGCATATATATAAAATGCAAAATCGAGATGCGCTTTTTTCTAAACTTTTAATATGGAAATAGCTATTTCCAAAATTTTTGTATGCCTAAAATGATTTATATATAAGTAACATTTGTTTATATATTAAAGGGCATTCAGACGGAGCCCAATTAGTTAAGTCCAACACACTTCCTTAAGAGGCTACGGGTCGAGTTCCAGTTCGGTTAGTGACATGGAGAAGTCACTTTTTTAAATAACCGCAATTTAATGTTATTCCTTGCGGGTGGGATGATTCGCTTCAGAAGATAGAAGATGTTATGCGTTTGCGCATACATGTATATGCATCATGCGCATGGTACATATACATGACTAAGTAGTAGTATAAAATGACATGTGGCGACCATTCCTTAAAGAAGGCCCAATGGGTTCAGGATACCTGTGAAACCTTCCAGAAGAGTAAAAAAAAAAATATATATATATATATATATATATATATATATATATATATATATATATATATATATATATATATATATATATATATATATATATATATATATATATATATATATATATATATATATATATATATAGTGAAAGATAAAAATATAATAAAATCGATTAACCGGTAGTGGTCGGCAAACCACGGCTCGCGAGCCACACGAAGCTCTTTGGCCCCTTGAGTGTGGCTCTTCCGCAAAATACCATGTGCGATTGAAACTTCGTGATGACTGGTTTTCTTCTATTTTACAAACTTAGTTGAGGTGTTTTGTCTTTATCTTTAGGCAAGTGCTCTGAAGCTACTTAATGAGAAAACATTTCCAGAAAGATTAAATGTCAGCGCGCATCGTCAAGTCGTATCTTTGCATCGTGTTCTACAATGTATTACTTCCGAGCGCGTGCCCATGGAGGAAAGACTAGAATTGTGGTAAAAATCCGCACTCCTGTGGTTAGCAATTTTACCTGCCTCTGTTTGAAGCTCTTTGCCTCCGCTCCAAGGTTCATGCACGAGTTGAGTGAGCCAGTCAGTCAGCAGTCTCATTGTGCAGTGGTTAGTGCTAGTCGCGTCCGCAAATCGGCGCGTGCGACAAGGGTACCTACTCGAAGCATAAAGTTCTGTATTTTTCCAACCAGCTGTAAATCCTACAGGTATTTTTGTCATCAATTTAAGAATTGTAATTATTTTGTGTTGGTGGCTTTATTATTGTTGTTGTTTTGTAAGGAAGATATTTTGTTACTACAAGTGCCAGCATTTTTAAGGTGTCCTGTTTGACTTATGGCTACAAAGAAGAAGCAAAGAAAATGAAAGACGAAAACCGTGAATTTAAAGTTGAGTTGACCGAGACTTTCGCGTTTATTCAAAACTTAAATGGCCTTCCGACCTGTCTTATTTGTAAGGAAAAATTGGCGCATAACAAGAAATCAAATTTGGAGAGACACTTTACAACTAAACACGTGTCATTTAGTACTAAATATCCTGTCGGTGATGCAAGGAAGAAAGCAGTTGAGGAACTTCATAAGAGATAAGAAAAATCAAGTTCTGTATTTAATTACTGGGTGCAATCTTCCAACAATGTTAATATTGCAAGTTTTGTGGTTAGTCAAGAAATTGCTAAGAGAGGAAAACCATATGCAGACGGCGAATACATAAAAAGTTGTTTTATAAATGCATCCGAAGAGCTATTTCGAAATTTTGCGAACAAAGCAGATATTCTAAAAAAAATTAAAGAGTTACCATTGTCTGCTAAAACAGTGAAAGATAGAACACTCGAAATGTCTTCGAATATAACTAACCAGCAAGTCGAAGATCTTAAATTGGTTTCAGGTTTATCAATAGCAGTTGACGAGTCTTGGGACATAAATGATACAGCGCAAGTTTCACTTTTTGTACGATTTATTTCATCTGCAGGTCCTAAAGAAGAACTTTTAGGATTATTGCCACTCAAAGGTCAAACACGTGGATAGGATATAGCAAATTCTGTAATTGAGCGCATTGAAAAACATCATATTCCACTCGATAAAATTGTCTCAATTTAAACAGACGGGGCGAAAAGTATGACCGGCGTAAGAAACGGGTTTGTTGCTATTTTGAAGGAGAAAATTAATCACGAGATACTTACTTACCATTGCATCATTCATCAAGAAGCGCTTTATGCGCAGACATTTCCAGAAGAAATTTGCAAAGTTATGGAAATGGTGATTAAGATTATCAACTCAATTATAGCTAAAGCTATTAATCTTCGCCAATGTACGCAGATCTTCTGCTGCATGACGAAGTACATTGGTTATCAAGAGGAAACGTTTTGAAACGTTTCACTTCCTTATTAACAGAAATTAAAGCATTTCTTCTTGAGAAGGGTGTTCACTTTCCAGAACTAACGAACGATCAGTGAATCCAAAAATTTTATTTCATTGTAGAAGTTACGTCTCATCTAAATCAGCTTAATCGTTAACTACAGGGGAAAGGAAACACAAGTTTTTCGATGTCAGAAGAAGTTATTTCATTCGAAAACAAATTATCTCTTTTTGCTCAAGATTTTGAAAGAGAAACTTTGATTCACTTTCCAAGCCGTTGAAACATCGCCAAGAAAATTTTTTTTGACATTGACAAAAAACACTTTTAAATATGAGGGAAGCTTTTCTCAACAGATTTCAGGAATTCAGAAACAGCAAAGTGACGTTAGTCTTTGTTAAAAAAACTCTTAATGCTTCTGTAACAGAATTAAATTTTTCTCCTTTTAATATTGACATTGGCAACTTTGAAATGCAATTGCTGGATTTAAAAAAACAAAGAATTGTGGAGCTCGAAATTTGAACGTCTTTGTGCTGATATAGAAATATTGGAGAAAAACAAATGTGAACTTGGTTCACAGCACAAGTGGTCTGCTTTGAAAGACCTGGAGAAGGAAGATGTGTTGATTTTTAACACCTGGAATAGTATTCCTGGCTCATATAATCAGCTGAAAAAACCAGCGTTTGCTGTTCTTTCCTTATTTTGGTCTACATATTCATGCGAACAATCATTTTCAAGCATGAACCTTATCAAGAGTAAGTTGAGAAGTCGTTTTATTGATGAGAACCTGGAATTGTGCCTAAAATTAAAAACACCAACAAACAAGCCTGATTTACCCAAACTTTCCAAGGAGATGCAAGGCAATTGTTCACATTAGTGTTTGTCAGTCATTGTCATGATTTAATTTTATGCATACCTTACAATTTAATTTTATCAATAAATAATATCGTTATTAAGTATGATATCAAGTTTTATTCAACGCACCTATAGTTTAACTAAGACTTAAAACTTTAAGTAAAATTTATTAAGTTAATTTTAGGGAGCGTTTTGGAATGAAAGATGTAGTGTCGAGGATTGTGAAAGGTATGTTGAGATGGTTTGGACATACAGAGAGGATGAACGAAAGGAGTTAGACGAAATAAGTATACAAGACGAGTGTGGATGAGAGAGTTGTAAGGGGTCCACCTCAGCGAACGTACTTAAATCAGATTGAGGACGTTTTCAGCAAAGGTTAGCTTAGGAGTAAGTTAATAACCATGTACTACCTATGGTTTGGTTAAAGATTTGGCTCTCGAAATTCAATGTTCTTTTTGTTGATATTTGGCTCTATTGACTAATGAGTTTGCCGACCGTTGACCTAGGCTTTTACTGTAAACCTAAGCAGTCACGGTGAATGGAATGGGTATAGAGATACGGTGAATGAAACGGGGTAGGAGGGAAGGACTGGGATGATGAGGGTGTGTGTGTGTATAAGGGTGAGTGTATGTGTCTATGGATGCATTCGTGGATATTAAAATACATTCATGAGTTATAGAAAAACGAGGATGCGAAACAGCGAAAAAAACGGTCCGGCTTGGTGCAGTGGTCGGTGCGGTGCCGGTGCGGTGCGGTGCTGCGCGGTTCGGCGCGGTTCGGCGGGGCCTTGCGGTTAAGCGAAACGTTTTGGTGAACCCAAACCCCTTAAGGGAGGGGGGAAATCCGCGAAAAAAAAAAAATAAATAAAATAAATAAAATCTAAAAAATAAAAAAAATAAATAAAAAAAAAAATAAATCTAAAAAAAAAAAAAAAAAAAAAAAAATTGGGCCCAAAAAAGGTCAAGGTCAGGTAAAAATACCGTTGGTCAAAATGACCAACGGTCAGTCAAGGTCAAAAAGGGGGCGGAGCTACGTTGTCCAAAATGACTCTCCTACTACTCAAACTGACAATATGAAGAAGGTAATGGGATTCCTGATGATAAAGGAAACAAGAATTGGGGATGGGTAATA
>JABUQX010138786.1:0-17638 GCA_015478945.1 Trachelipus rathkii
CGAGCCGTGAGTATGACGCCGGATGTAAATATTAATAGCACGTACCCTCTATAGGTCCGCTCCTATATTATAATGTACTTAGAAAGGGTAATTTATATAGCGGTTATATTAGCCAATAAACAACTAGTAACTGATTTTATTTAATGAGAGAGGGATAGAGTATCACCCTACCCATATATGATCCTATATACGGTATATACTCTACTACTAACTATATCTTATATTGAGTATACGTGTATATTATGTAGAGTGACTATATAAGTAGCCTTCATATATATATAATACTTAAGTACTGACACTGGGTCAACTTAGTGATAATTAACTACTAACTATTATAGGTTATGAGGTATCTATATATAATATAGTAGTATAGTATATTATGTACTATTCTATCTGTGTATATGCTATATATATATAGATAGGCCTGATAAACCTATATTTAAACTGTAAATAAAGTGATATATAACTTATTATTTGATTGTATATATTACATACCTATATGCCTATATAGTAACTTAGTATACCCCTATACTATATATATAATATAGCTAATATATAATATACGTTTGCTTTCATCGTGAAAATTATTTACCCTACATTTTAATGCTTTCAAACTATCCATACTAGTGAGCCGGATATAGGCGCTATACTAGGTACCCGGCCGCTTTTATATAGTATACTACTATATATATAATACATATATTAGTGATATATATATTTGATATCATATTAGCTTAATCTATAATCACAGTATTACGGTTTAATTCTAACCTATATATATATATTGATTATATATATTATATATATTAATATACGCCTATAGTCACTACCATAGGTGAGTAATTTATATCAGTACAATATTATATATATATATTATGCTCTATTACTATACTAGTATATACGCTATACTATTATAGGACTATACCTACCCTTAAGTATATAGTATATATATATATATATATAAGTATATATCTATATATATAATATATACTATATTAAATATACTATGATATGACCTAGACGATATAATATAATTTATCGGCCTTATTATGTACTAAGTTTAGTTCCATAACTAATATGAATATTTACTATTTATATAGTCCATATGGATCTTCTATTTTATTTTTTGTTAGTTAAAAAAACTGAAAAAAATACATCAATCGATAGATAATGAAGTAGTAAATTAATAATTTAATACAAAATATTATATACTATTTTTATTTAATTTTTTGCTAAGTTTTATGTTTTCCTTTTCATATATTGCTTAAAGTGAACTAGCTTTTGTGCTTGTATAACAGACTGGCCCTCTTCTGAACAATTATTCTCGTGCTAGCCAAATCCTCAGTATGCCTCCTATTGCATTTGGACGGCGTGCGAATTACAGTCTGTTAAATGCATCATATCACGGAAAGCATACCGTTTGATATTCCGTCTGCAGGACAACCCACGACCAAAAAAGAATAAAATGGCCGAAAATAAAACAGAAACATTATTACCACGATATGGCAATTCGGAAGACCATAAATTTTTCTGCGGGAAACCATAGACTTACCCCTTTAAGGAGGTAATAGACCTGTGTTCACAATGCAGTGATAGTTTTTATGAATGACCTGAATTAAGCTTCGAATAGAATGCGGTGATGTGGAATTTAGACAAGACATATATCAAGACAAGAAGAAGTCCATGTCTTCCGATATTCAATATAGAATCGTGAATCAATTTGTGTGGCGACATTATCATAAAAACATGATTGTCGTGCTGATTGCAATTATTTTTTTTTTTTTGTACCTGCTCCCTATTGCAGATTGGAAACTTTTGGCGGAGTTTTGTCAGAGCAAGCCTGAACAAATTATAATTATCGCATTAAGTGTTTTTCGATCTGTGAAAAATACTGTCTTGAGAAGACCTTATGCTGGGGTTCTAAAAGTTCTTGACAAGTTCTTTTGGAAGTTCTGAAACCATTGCAAAAAGGATTGATTTGTTCTTTAGAAAAGGTTTGAAGCCGAGTCTATGCGTTGGATCCCAAGGAGGTACGAACGCATGCGCAGATTGGCAAGTGATTAAACAATAGGTTCAAAAGAAACTGCCTCGGAAAATATGAAAAAAAGTTTTTATTTCACTATTGTAAGCCCTTCGGACTTAATTTTGGTCATTTAATGGACCTAAAGTCATTATTCGCGGGAATTGAAATTATCTTGTTGCCACAATATATAAAAGACATTTCTTCAAACTCCAACCATAAAAAGAAAATACATTCCCACTCGTGCCTAACTTTGTTATAGCTCCGTTGAGCATCAATAATATCATAGGTGAATTGGGCATGTTTTTCAATACAAATAGCTGATCAAAAATTGTGTGAATGCAACAGCTCAAAACAAGGAATTAACAGCTTTCTCTGATATCTGTTCGGCAACAAGACCCAATTCATTATGCTACCGTTTCTTCGGTACATTAACCTCAAATATTTGCTTTAGGTTGAAACCAGTTGTGTTAACTATTTATAATCAAGACAAAAATATTTTACCTTAAGCAGTACCTTCTAGACTGCATATTCTCAAGAATTTTGAAGTTGTCAAGAGCCCAATGCAAAATCTGCTCATCCAAATAATTTGTTCTGGACTCCTGGCTCTTACTCGCCAAATGTTCATACATGCTCTGAGTGTCTTAGATAGACCTTGCACCACCTAGAGAGTACAATCTCAGCACACAGTTAAAGCAAATCATCCTGCGTGAACTCTGCCTGAATATCGAAGCGTGTCTGTACTTGTTCCTTTATCTTGACTCACTCCATCCTCCTTGAACTAGCTTTCTCAGAGAAACAAGTGCCCAGCATTCATTAATCTTCTGCACTTTGCGGGACGGCCGTTTCTTTATGTTTACGTGCTGGCGCCAAGTAGTCCGCAAATTTGGGAGGAAAGCTAAAACTGTTTTTGTATGATCTCATGTAGTCAAACTAAATATTGATTCAGCCGTTCGGAAACTGACTTATGGTTTATACCGGGCCTGTGGCTGGATAAAAAAACAAAAGTTGCAAAAGTTGCAAGACTTGGAACTTACTGAATTTCATTAAAGAAGCCGACCACTTTTTTTCTCAACATCTAAAAACCTGTCTATCTAATTGAATGGTGATGGACCGCGGGGATCGCTCAACGTTCAATGTACCCATTGAAAGGTCTTTCAGCACTCTTAGAAGAGTAAAAAAGCCTGCTAAAAATAAAACACTGATAAGGACAGGTATAATGGACTATGTAGGATGAGCATTCATAAAAATTTTAGTAAAGTGAAAAAAATGAACTAATTGGGAAGCAAACGTAATACTGTTGCGTAAATTCGTTGAAATCCATGAGGTCGTCTTAATGCTAGTTTATATTTTAATATTTAGTTACCTTACTCCGTTGACTCAGATACCCAGCCAACTGCACCAAATAAATAGTTACTTTCCACTCTTTCTCCAAATAGGGTATTGCTTTAATTCATTTAACTGCTACCTCTAGACACATGAAATTTTTTAATTGCAACTGTATTAGACTTGTAGTTTATTCTATTTTTAGTAACCGAAGTAACTTTTTATCCTGTGATTTAAATCCATAAGGTTTTCAAATCTTGCGTACCCACATACGTATGCAGGCGACCGTATCATCTTATCTCAAGGCACACACAATTGATGGATATATATACTGATCCGTATATATATATATATATATATACTAATATTATATATATATATATATATATATTAATATAGGTATATATATCTTAGGGTATATAATTATAAGTAATGTCTTGCTGTGTGTCGTGGTGGTGATGTACCACCACATATATATATATAGTGAGGGTGTATATATAGTGCTTATATATACATATTAACCGTAAAACTTTCAGATTATATATACTACTATATATATATACTATATATTATATAAATTATATATACTTATATGCATCAATATATATAAATAATGTAGTAGTAATTAATAGAATATATATAAAATTATTTCCTATCAAAATGTAATAGCAATAAACTATATTAAGGTATATTATATATATATGCTATATTATATATTATTATGCTATTATTTTATTATATTTAGTACTTGTATCATGTAAATGTTTTGCAGATAGTGTAGTGATATTATGACAGATAAAGTAGAAGATTGAAAATAAGATTATATATATCTGTATATATAATAATTATATATATATATATAATATCTTATACTCAATTAATTATATATGCCTATACTACTTATGCACTCACCTTTGCCCCCCTCTAAAGGAAATCCTGTCCTACGCCCCGTATATATATGCTTAACTTAATTTCTACATATCAACTTGAAAAGATAATAACGTGCTTAATTTAAAGTTAAAAGAAATGTTTTTGATATTCAATACTTTTATGTAGAAACATAACAAAATTTCAAAGTTAATTTTTAATTTATGTTCTTCATGAGGAAATGGAAGGAGAATTCGGTCCTGTAAAAGTTCTTCTATTTAGAATTTTTGAAAATCTTAATTTAAATTTTTAGATTGAAAATATAAAAAAGTTTTTATTTGAATCTCTGAGTTAAAGTAATCTCTATAAACTTTCTATAACGATGACCTTTCTTAAAGAGATGCTCACTTTTTGTAAAGATTTACAGATTACACGTGTATATGTTTAATTAATATAGTATATATATTATTTTAACTAGAAAATATATATATTAAATTATGCATATATATTACCTTATACATATAATATTATTATCATTATATACTATTATATATCTATATTTTATAATCGATATATATACTTAATATAGTAATAGTTTATTATATTATAATAACTATAGTAAATAAACTAAATACTAAGAACTATATTGTATAAATGACTTTTCTAATATACTTTAAACATATATATATTATACTAATAATATCTATATAATATTAATAGAAACCTTTATTTATTTAAAGATATTTATATTATATATATATATAATATATAATATCTACCTATCTATATCAATATGTTATAATAGTTACTAATTAAAACTATGATTATATGTATTGAGTGTTTCTTTTTCTTTTATATAGATATATTATATATTTAATTATATCTCTACTATACTATATATTATAGTAGTACTGATATCGCTATCATATAGTTCATTCTAATATTATTACTTTACGAGTTCTATACGTTTCCATATGTAGACATATATAATAGATATATATATACTATATTATATATATAATATATAATATAGTATATTATGGGTATCGTATATAGGTCAATATCCTATTTAACCTAGTATAGCACCGTAATTATACAGTAGTACACTATATGAGTATATACTAATATTATATAGTATATATAGTATATCTAATATATAATATATTTCAATATAGTATTTACCTATAGTAATCTATATATTTATCTATTCTTACTTATATAGTATTAACCCATTCGTACTAATATTAATATATACTATTAGGGTATACTTCCACTAACCCGTTCCATAATAATACGACACCGGTGGAATCATATGAA
This sequence comes from Trachelipus rathkii, assembly GCA_015478945.1. Taxonomy (NCBI): domain Eukaryota; kingdom Metazoa; phylum Arthropoda; class Malacostraca; order Isopoda; family Trachelipodidae; genus Trachelipus; species Trachelipus rathkii. The sequence continues at coordinate 5,531 of JABUQX010138786.1, forward strand.
ATTAATTTTATTTTTAGCGATTTTTTACAACCAATAAAAAAAGATAGTGATGTCTAGTTTTTATTTATTATATAATCTGTAAACATCATTTATTATATTTTAATATTAATAGACCGTAGAACTGACGCATACCTCTTTCTTATAGTTAATGATTACCGATGATTTTTGTTTGTTAGCACGCAGTTCATCAATGTTAAACGGATGTCCTCGCCCGTGGTTCTCTCTTGCCAATATACTACGAAGATTTCCATTAAAATTCATTGGTATACTATAGTATAAGCCCGTACACATATCAGTACTGAATATATTCTATCTATAGGGTGATCTAATATATAGTATTTGGATCTACAATACCTATCAAATACACGCATACTAGTATATATATATATGTCATATACTCATATAATACGTACTATGTATGTGCATATTATACATATATACTGTATATATATATTCATATAGGTTCTACTATATTTTTTTATATATTGGTGCTACATATTTCTATAATAGTATATAATATATATATATATAGTATATTATATCTAATACTATATTACTACTACTACTATATTCCTAATATTCATATATATAGTATATATATATATATCGTATACGTATTATATAATATTATATAATACTATAAATTATAACATATACGTATATCATAGTAGATATTATAATATATATAATACTATATATCTATTATATATTAATAATAGTATAATATAGTATATATATACTATTTAACTATTTTTACTATAATATAATATATTTATATCTATATACTCATATCTATATATATATATATAATCTTATCTTATATTATATCGTAGTCTATATACTACCGTCTACTTCTATAATATATCCCGTTGATATATATATATATATATATATTTAATAATATACATATATATATATATATATTATATATATATATATATATTCATATATAATATATATAATGTATATTTATATATATATATAATATATATATATATATACTATATATATATATAGTTCTGATTATATATATAGTTATATAGTATATAATTTATCTTATTACTTATATATTTACTATTGTAAAATAAATTATTATAAAAATATCAAAGTAAGATTAAAGAATTCCCAAAATAATTTTATTTAGTTTGGAACATATTTGAACTTATAATTTTTATTCCTCTCATTGCATCTTTATTATAATCAATATTAAAAAACCTTTGAAAGAAGAACTTTATTATAGTATATAATACTCATTATATATATATCTAATATTATCTATTTTATAAGTATATATATATATATACTACTATATATATACGCGGATTTCTACTCCTTACTTATCATATATATATACTATATATAATATATATATACTATATCCTAATATAATTAATTGATTATATATTAATATAATATATTACTCAGTATTAGCTATATTTAATATTATCAGTATAGTACTATATCTATCTATATACTATTACTACTATATCAAGCATAACAGAACAAGAATACTATAATATTTCTATTTATATATATCTATATTTATATATAATCAGAGCTGGGGGCGCCTAGCCACCGAGTTGCGCTATGCGCCTATGGCGCACTATCAAATTCTCGGTAGGCCGCAAAGGGCGCATATCGGCGCAAAGATTAATTTAAAACAGGGCGGATTAAGCAAGCACATAGGCGGCACAGCGTTAATTCCTTATTGCGTCCTAGTATGCCGCCGCCTAATCAACACGGGGAATTCCAAGCACTTTATTTTTACCGCTAGTAATTTAGAACTTTAGAGCGTTGGCAAAATTTTCTTTGTATCAGTTCTATAAAAACCAGTGTAACTTATATATCATTAGTAATATTCTTATATATAATTATATATATATATATATATATATATATATATATAATTTATTATATATATATATATAATATTATTATATATATTATATATATATCTAACGTATATGTACTATATATTATATATATATATAATAATCTATTATATATGATAGACGTATAGTATACATATGATAATCTTATACTAATTATTATATATACTATACTTTTATGTATTAATGGTATTATATAATTAAATATTATATACGTTATCTATATAAATATATATATATTTATATTTAATATATTACAATACATATTTATATATTATTATTAATCTATTTATTTTTTTAATTAATATATATATCTATTAATAACATTACTTAGTTAATTTAAAAAACCAGTTGAAAACACTTTTCAAAGTTGAAACTAGCTCTGATAAACTTCTAACCTTCTTCGCGATCGTGCTGAGCCTTTCCTGGATTGGAAATCAATGTACACAATTGCGCATGGAGGAGGAAGAGGCGTGGAGAATTGCCTAGTTTACGCGTGTTTGTTAATTACAAAAAATACAGTATATAAAATGTGTTTTCTCCTTTAATAGAACTAAGTTTTCGAGTTATGGCGCGCCACTAAAGTTTACATTGCAAATAAATTTAGCAAACAGGCCACCGGGCGTCGGCGAAAGTTCACAGGCCAACAGCGCCATATTTGCAAAGCCCATACAGGCGCTGGTTATAAAAAAAATATTAGGCCCTATAGGATGCGCTAGGCCTGCACTAGGCGGCGAGCATAGGCGCATAGGCGCAGGTGCACTCCATCTCTCTGGAAAATAGGCGCTGCCCAGCTCTTCCCTATATATATTAATATATCATATTAACTAATATATAAACTATATATACTAGTATATATATATATATATATATATAATTGCTAATTTTTTTTTTTGTTATCTACTGTTCCTATTAATTGGCGATGAAACTCGGATTTGTCAGTGGACAACGAACCAAATATTGATTGTTACAATTATTGCAGGGGATCTTGTATATGCATGGAGGGTCGTTTATCTTTGATTTCAGGGGTTTAAGTACAGTTTTTATATTAATATTATTTAAGGGAACTAGTTGTAAGTGGGGTGGTAGTAATTTTTGTATGTGATGGTGTTTATGTTTTGGATGGGTATATATGTTTTTTTGGTATTGTGTTTGGTATTGTTTACATCGTAGAATTTGTTTTTTTCTTTTTTAAATGCTTGATTAGTTATATGAGGAGGATATTTTAGATTTGGAATGTGATTTTTAGAAGTTCTGTTTTTTTTTTTAGGTAGGCAGGGGAATATATCAAGCCACACTATCTGCACTGTACTTGCGAGCCTTCAAAATATGTTCGCCTGCCAACCTAAACAAAGAAACAGAACTAAAAATCCCATTCCAAAAACTAAAATATCCTCCTCATATAATTAATCAAGCATATAAAAAGCAAAAAACAAATTCTACGATATAAACAATACCAAACCCAATACCATAAAAAACATATATACCCATCCCAAACATAAACAACCATCACATACCACTGCCCCACTCACAACTAGTTCCCTCAAATAATATAAATATTAAAACTGTACAAAACTCCCAGAAATCAAAAATAAACGACCTTCCATGCTTATACAAGATCCCCTGCAATAATTGTAACAATCAATATTTCGGTGAAACCATAGATTTCAAACGAAGAAAATACCAGCATACATACGATCTAAACACACACACAATGAAAACTCAGCCTTAAGACACCATAGACTCAACAACAACCACCATATCAACATTATTAATATGTCCACCATTCGTAATATTACAAACACAAAAAATCAGAAAATCTGCAGAAACATTTTGCATATACAATCTCCCTAACCTAAATCGCTGCCCTGGGGATCAGAAAATCGACCATATCCAAAACAGTATCATGAAGAATTCACCTTTCTACAAAAGCATTTTGGACAACCAACTTCCTCAGCACTAAATAGAAACACAGAGAGGAAAAAAAGTTTTTGCCTTGTTAGTTTGTTAAAGCTTGAAGAAGGCTATTCCACAATGACAAAAGCTAGCTTGGATATAGTTTTTTAAAAATAAGTGTTTAAAGAAATAGATTCCTAAAAGCAACGAATGGTTTTAATCATTCATAATATATATAAAAGTGATAATAGCTTTTTAGATAGTAGTATATATATATATATATATATATATATATATATATATATATATATATATACTCACCATATCAATAAGTAGATACTTATATACTTGTATGTGTAACATATATCTCTATATTTACAAGAATATAATACAAAGACATTGCTTTCTGTATGAAACGTATATATATATATACTCTACTCATATATCATATACATATATATATAATTGTATATATATATATATATATATATATGCTGATATATAATTCTTCCACTAATGAACTATGCTCAACAATAACTATATAATTCACCATAAAGTTATACTAAAACTCATTACCACATTTATATATATTTATATATATGCATAATACCATATATACCATATATATATATATAATATATATATATACTTATATATCATAACAATATATCCATATATATATATCTCCTATATATATATGTATATACTCCTCTGTCCCAACACTTCCCTCATATCTATATCTATATACATATGTATATATATCATATATACTTATATATATATATATATATATATATACTACTCTATATATATCACTTATATATGTATATATATCTATATATATATATATCCTATACTCTCAAATATTTATATATATATATATATATATATATACTTATTGCGATATATATATATATATATATATATATATATATATATATATATATATATATATATATATATATATATATATATATATATCCCTATACCCTCTTCTACTTATATATATATATATATATATATATATATATATATAATTATTATGAAAACAAAAAAATAAAAACTAAAAAAAGCAAATAATAAGGGATGAAAATTTTTTTTATAAAGAAAATTTATATATCAAAATAGTAATTTACAAAAGAATTTAAATAATAATAATGAAAAAGATAAAATAAATTAAAAAGAATAAATACATTTGAGAAAATGTATCAAGCATTTCATTTTAGCACTTAAAAATTTAAAAAATAAATATACAAATGTGTATATATTTAAAATTTCTTTGAGTTCTAATACTTATGTTGGTGATAACTGCTTTGAAAAAGTTTCAATACAGATAGTAATTTAAGAAATAATTACAAATATTTTTAATAATAATAATAAATAAAATAATAAATGAAAAATAATAAATGAAAAATGATTAATGATAAATGAAAAATAATAAATAAATAGATAATAAAAAAAATTTAAGTAATAATAGTAATGCATATTAATAATAATAACAATAAATAATAATAAAAATCGATAATAAAAAATAATAATGCTATAAATAATAATAAATGATTCAAAATAATAATAATAATAATAATAATAATAATAATAATAATAATAATAATAATAATAATAATAATAATAATAATAATAATAATAATAATAATAATAATAATAATAATAATAATAATAATAATAATCATAAAATTGCAGAAAATTAATTAATATATACTCTTTGTAAATAAAAAAGTCTAGTATAAAAGAAACGCAGAGTACGTATTTAGTACATAAATACTAAATTGATTTATCAATAACTATTAACAACAAATGCTAATTAAAAAATAAATATAAAAAAGCTAAATAACTTCAAATTATTATTGTTGATATATTTAGCTTAATCGGGTGGAGGTGTGAGAGATTTTTTTAGAGGAGATCCTAAGGGTAAAGGAGGATTCTCACATTTATTGGAGTCTGGAGGAGGTGGAGGTTTAAAGTTCTATTGAGAACGTTTATTTGAGTTATTAGTTGGTGGAAAATTATAAGTTTTTAAAGAATTTTGACTTTCTGGAGGGTAAGGATGTGGAATAAACTGCTGATGGGTTAGAAGATATTGATAATATTGATTGGAAGAGATGCTTCCGTGAGTTATCAAAGTGCTGAGTATTTGTATTGGAGGCATTGGAATTTTGGGTATAGTTGTAGAAATCATTGTTGTTGGAGGCATTGGCATATCATTAATAGTTGTAGGAAGCATATAATAGTAAGAAAGATAAATAATGTTATGATTCTTTTCACACTGTGGTACAGGTTGAATGTAGTCAGGGTTGATATTATAATTATTATTATTATAATGATTGCTATTATTTTCATTTTTATAATGAATGTTATTATTATTACTGTTGTAAAAATGAGTGTTGATTTTATAATTATTGAAATTGAGAGGACGGGAATGATAAGTATGGGCATTCTAAGAGGAGCTTTGCTTAAAATTTCTACTAAATAATTTTGCGGTTCTTGGACTGCTATGAGGATACCGAGGTTTCTTATCCACCTGAGGTTCATGATCTTGCTGAAGTTCTAGCAAATTTAGTGTGATTTTTATAATCTGGAGAACTTCTGTCTCGTTTACGTTTACGGATTTCCTTTTCCTTTTCAAACCTTATGTTTTCTTTGTTTAGGCCTATATTATATTTAACACTAGGTGTGGCAACTTCCTTTGGAGCAATTGCTCTTGGTGGACTAGCATTGGATCCAGCAGCATTTCCTTGTAAATGGAATTTGGGTATACGTTTAATTTGAGCTTGTTTATCGGCAGAGGAACTGGTATTACTTTCTTTTACAGGAACAGTAGGCCTAATTAGAGAGGCTGGTAAATTCTTGACATTAGTCGTAGAAACATCGGGACTACAAATTCCTTTAATAGTTACCTTCAAAGGTATTGACGAATCTTCTTTTGAAGGTTGCTTTTCAGACTCTTTCTTCTCTTTTTTATATTTGTCTTCTTTGTCCTTCATCTTGTGTTTCTTCCCTTTTATGTGATCTATAGATTCTTTATTTGAATTTTCCCTTTCTGATATTTTCTCCTCTTTTGCATATTTGTCTTTTTTTTCTTTTTTCTTGTGTTTCTTCCCTTTTATGTGATCTATAGATTCTTCTTTTGAATTTTGTTTTTCTGACTTTCTCTCCTCTTTTTTATATTTGTCCTTTTTTTCTTTTTTCTTGTGTTTCTTTCCTTTTATATGATCTATAGATTCCTTTTCTCTATGTTTATGCTTCCTCTTTTCCTTATGTTTATGTCTATGATCAGATTTATGACATTTAAGAGGTGAAGATACTACAGAGCTAAAATTAGTCAATGGTGTAGAAGATCCTGCGGAAGTGGATACCACTGAGAGAGAATTACAGCTATCTATACTAGCTAATCGAATATTTAAATCATCAAGTTTCTTGGGTTCAGCTTCTAATTTTCTTATATTAAATATGACAGGAGTTTCTTGACTATGTAAAAAGTTAGTAGACTTCTCTGAAGAAGATACTGTTGTTTTTGTAGCATGAGTACTTCCACTTTTCTGAAAAATATGGTGAGAACCTTTAGTTGTACTCTGATTTGGTCCAGCTTGGGAAAATTTGGTTGCTCTACAATGATTATCATCGATCTTTATGCTGGGTTGAAGTACAGTAGTTTCCATTAAGCTATTTATATTAGGCTTTTTATTTTTGACACTGATTTGCTCTTTTATTTCATCTTTTGGTTCACTTTGTTCTGTTTTAAACACTTTTGGTTCACTTTTATCATTTTTATTCAGTTTTGTTTTACGATCTATAGATTTTATCAAATTCATTTGAGCAATACTTTTAATTTTAATTTTACTATTTGAATCATGTTTAATTTCTCTTCCTTCAATTGATTTTTCATTTTCGGTCACCTTTTCTTTAAACAAATGTTTAACACTTTTTACTGTTATAAAATCTTTCCTAACTTTAGTATAATCTATGCGGTTAGATTTACTACTGTCACAACTAACTGTATGCGTAATATCTGAACCATCATTATTGCTTCTTAATCGGTCTGATTGGAATTTTGCACTATCTACGCTATTAGCACTATTTCTTCCTTTTTTATCTACATTATCATCAACATGAACTTGGCTAATATCTCCTTTTGCAGTTGATTCTTTATACGTAGGTCCTCCTCCCATAGAAGTTGAAATTCCGAAGGAACTTTCAACTTCCGAAGCTTTATTACGTACAACAGGCTCAGTTGTTAATGGACGAAGATGTAATGATGATAATGAAAGTGAAAGTTGTGAGGATCCATGCATTAAATTGGAATGGTGGTGAGAGCTAGCTGTAGAAGTTTTCATAGGAGTATGGTGCTTGTCAAGTATTTCAACTCTCTCCCTTTCACGACATTCTTTCTCCTGTTTTCCTGAATAATCCTTATGGCTATGAATCGTTTTATGAGGAGTGGAAACTACAAGAGGAATGACAATAGGCTGACTTTTTGATTTAACACTACTTCTTCCTTCTTTATCTACATTATCATCAACATGAACTTGGCTAATATCTCCTTTTACAGTTGATTCTTTATACGTAGGTCCTCCTCCCATAGATGTTGATATCCCGAAGGAGCTTGCAACTTTCAAAGCTTTATTACCTACAACAGGCTCTGTTGTTAATGGAGGAAAATGTAATGATGATAATGAAAGTGAATGCTGTGAGGAGCCGTGCACTAAACTGGAATGGTGGTGAGAGCTAGCTGTAGAAGTTTTAACAGGATTATGGTGCTTATCAAGTATTTCAACTCTCTCCCGTTCCCGACATTCTTTCTCCTGCTTTTCTGAATAATCCTTATGGCTATGAATCGTTTTATGAGGAGTGGAAACTACAAAAGGAATGACAATAGGCTGACTTTTTGATTTAACACTACTTCTTCCTTCTTTATCTACATTATCATCAACATGAACTTGGCTAATATCTCCTTTTACAGTTGATTCTTTATGCGTAGGTCCTCCTCCCATAGATGTTGATATCCCGAAGGAACTTGCAACTTTCAAAGCTTTATTACCTACAACAGGCTCTGTTGTTAATGGAGGAAAATGTAATGATGATAATGAAAGTGAATGATGTGAGGAGCCGTGCACTAAATTGGAATGGTGATGAGAGCTAGCTGTAGAAGTTTTAACAGGATTATGGTGCTTATCAAGTATTTCAACTCTCTCCCGTTCCCGACATTCTTTCTCCTGCTTTTCTGAATAATCCTTATGGCTATGAATCGTTTTATGAGGAGTGGAAACTACAAAAGGAATGACAATAGGCTGACTTTTTGATTTAACACTACTTCTTCCTTCTTTATCTACATTATCATCAACATGAACTTGGCTAATATCTCCTTTTATAGTTGATTCTTTATGCGTAGGTCCTCCTCCCATAGATGTTGATATCCCGAAGGAACTTGCAACTTTCAAAGCTTTATTACCTACAACAGGCTCTGTTGTTAATGGAGGAAAATGTAATGATGATAATGAAAGTGAATGATGTGAGGAGCCGTGCACTAAATTGGAATGGTGATGAGAGCTAGCTGTAGAAGTTTTAACAGGATTATGGTGCTTATCAAGTATTTCAACTCTCTCCCGTTCCCGACATTCTTTCTCCTGCTTTTCTGAATAATCCTTATGGCTATGAATCGTTTTATGAGGAGTGGAAACTACAAGAGGAATGACAATAGGCTGACTTTTTGATTTAACAATGCCTGTTAAAAAAATAATAATAAACACAATCAAGTGGATTAGAACTCTAAAAAACCTAACCGATTAATTATAAATAAATAAATGCGGAGAAAATCTCCCTCCCCTCCCTCCCTCCCTCCCTCCCTCCCTCCCTCCCTTCCCCTCCCCTGTAAAACTGCTATGACATATTCATTGTTCACCTAAATTCCTAAATTGATATTGCTATTGATTACTCATACTCTTCAAACTGCACATATTTTCGTGTTTTGTACATTAACACAAAGTTATAAAATTTAAAATAAAGAAAATAATTAACACTAATTTATTTTCAAGAGGAGCATGGAAACTCTGGTGAACCAAGTTTTGGTTACAACCTTTAGGTTTAAATATCTTGATATAGCCCAAATGTTAATAAGCAGCACCCTAAAAAAGTGACCTCAAAAAAAAAAAAAAAAATAAAAATAAAAAAAAAATTGAAAACTAAAAACCTCTAATTATACAAATAACAATAACAATACAAATAACAATAGCAATACAAATACAAATAACAATACAAATAACAATATAAATGAAAATAAAAATAAAAAAGAGAAAATTAAAAAAATAATAAAGATGAAAATAAAAATAAAATAAAAAATAAAAATAACTAATAATAAAAGTGACAATAAATATAAAAATAAAATTAACAAAAACAATAAAAAAGTAAAAATAAGTGAAAAAATAATTAAAAAAAAAAATAATAACAATGCAAAATAATAAAAATAATAAAAAAAAAATAAAAATAATAAAAATAAAAGAAATAAATAACTTTTTAAAAATATTAAAAACGATAAAAATATTAAAAATATTAAAAATATTAAAAATTTTGAAAATAAAAGATGATAAAAATAATACTAAGCTAAGGAAAGTAATAAAATTAAAATTAAAATAATATTAATAATAATAATAATAATAATAATAATAATAATAATAATAATAATAATAATAATAATAATAATAATAATAATAATAATAATAATAATAATAATAATAATAATAATAATAATAATAATAATAATAATAATAATAATAATAATAATAATAATAATAATAATAATAATAATAATAATAATAATAATAATAATAATGGCAATTTCTTAGATAAGCAGGCAATAAAAAGTACTTGAACATAAAACGTACTAAAATGTTGCTAGAGATTTATAATTAACGTACTGAAGCAAAATTATTTTAAAAATGTTATTTATATATATATATATATATATATATATATATATATAATAATATATATTTAATATATATATATATATATATGTAATATAATAACCAATAATAACTATATATATATATTTGCTCTTACTCTTTCTCTTAGTAATAATATATGTTAATAGCCAACCAACCAGCCAATAACCATGTATATATATGTAATAATATATATATGTAATATAAATATATATATATATATATAATATATATATATATATGTATAACAATATATATATATATGTATATATATAGCCTAACTCTTTCATATATTTTAATATAACAATATATATATATATATATCATATATTATGCAAATCTGTATATATATATGTATATCTTATATGTATGTATATGAAAAATATCTATATATAACTCTATATATATATATATATATAATAATATATGTATATATATGTAACTAATCTCTGTGTTTTCTCTAAAAATTATATAATGATAATAGGAAGGCCGTCTGAATTGGCCAGCCTTAGTATATATATATAATATATATATATATATGCATAGCATAACTAACTAACTCTTTATAACTCCAATAACATAATAATATAATAATAATATATATGTAATATATATATGTATATATATGTAATATATATATATATATATTATATATCAACAAAAATTTTTAAGAATGGGTTTTAAATTTTTTTTTTTTTGCATTGATATTTAAGAATGGGCTTTAATTTTTTTTTTTTTTTTGCATTTATTCGCCGGAAATATTTAAAAAAAAAAAAAGTTTATTTTCTCTCTGTTTAAGGGGCTCGAGGTATTACTTTAGTTAAATTTAACAAAGTGTAAAAGGAAGTAAAATTATTCTTTAACTTAAGGAATACCAAAGGTAAATCGCAAAGATGGCGGGAGTCAGGAGGTCTCTCGGCCTCCCGGTGGACGACAGGACTACGTCCCCCTCTGTCCCTAAATGGAGAAAATAAAAAAATTTTAAAAATATTTCCGACGAATAATTGCAAAAAAAAAAACAAAAAAAAAAAAAAAAAACTTTAAAAACCCCTCCATAAATTTTCCGATGATTCCAAATATATATTTTGCTTTACTGTAGTTGCTGCCTTTCTCGGGTTACATGATGTCAGCTTTAGACACTGACCTTATTATTATTATTATTATTGTATTTTCAATAGTAGTATTGAAATTCTGGTACAAATATTATTATTATTGTAATAAATATTTCAATTAATAAATTCATTCGTCTGAAAGAATTTTCCTTTAAAAAATTAGCGAAGCAAAATAATGCGTAATAGAAATGCCTTTTACAAAAAAAAATCAATTCAAAATCAAAAGCCTCACGCTATTTATAGCTTAGTTTAAAT
>JABUQX010138787.1:0-10000 GCA_015478945.1 Trachelipus rathkii
TATATATATACGCCTTAGCAGCAATATATCTTATAACAACAGCCTTAATATATATATATAGCAACGCCTTATATATACTGTATATATTATATATATATATATATATATATATACATATATATATATATGTATATATATATAACAACAGCAGCAACGCTATATCAACCTATATGCCAGCAGCATATATATAGCCAGCAGCCTTAGCCTTGCTGCTTAACATATGCTGCTGCTGTATATATATATATATATCGGCGGCATTTTCCAGTAACTTACTATATATATATATATATATACTATAATATATATATATATGTATGTAATAATATATATATATAATATATATATATATATATGTAATATAATATATATATATATATACTTCTTTATATATATATAACTATATATATATGTAGCAATAATAACCAACATATAACTATATATATATGGGCTATGTAACAACCAGTAATAATATATCTATATAATAATATATATATATATATATAGCCCAATAATAATATATATATATATATATGTATAACATTACATTAAAATGATGGTTTATAAATATTTTAAGAATTCACATTGCACAATTTTTTTTGCTTTTTTTTAAATTATTTATATTTTTTGGATTAATTAATAAAACAATAAATATGTAGTAATAGTTTAATTATCTTATAATCCCTGACTCATCATAGTGACGGGTGTCCCCTTTTTTAATTAATTGAAAAATATACACTTTTTTTCAATTTTACATAATCTTTTATATTTATGTAATATTTTCATTCACTTGACCAATTTTCGAAAATAAGAGAATATTATCGTAACCTTATGAAATTTGTAAAAGATCGATCGCTTCTATAATATTAACTCGTGCTAAGCACGAGAAGCACGACGTATCCTGCCCACCTCTCTATATATATATATATATAACATATATATATATGCTAACATATATATTTATTCTATGTATATAAATTTAGCTATTTAATGACGCTTTTTTGAATGTTTATGGTATATATAGCGTCTGTATACTTGCAAGTCTTATTTAACAACTTATATATATATATATTGCTTTTTTATAGTAAACACTAGCCATGGCCCTAAATTAGCAGTGGAGGTGGTTTTACAGAGTGAATAAAGCTTCGAGTAAAGTTCGCATATAAACTTAAACATTTCTAATTTAAGATTAAATTAAAATTTAATTAAAGATATAACCTTAACATCAAAACTAGTATTGTCCTGTATTATAAAGTATACCTTCATTACTTTTTACAAATATCAAATTTGAAAAGTAAAATAAGCATAGGTATATTTTATGAAAATTGTTCTTCCGCTATAGGCCTCTACTTCTTCTTTTGCATAATTAATTATTATCTGACCTCCTTCCCTATTACTCCTGAGTCAGACAAAATGTACAAATCATCCAAACGCGACTGAAAAATACACACATTTTGCTTAAATGTTATTTTATGAAAAAAGAAAACTGCTTAAAATTTCCAGAAGTAAAAAAAAAATATCGTCGATTCGATACTGAAAATAAAATATCGATATATCGATATATCGGCTAAAAAAATATCATCGATATCTTTTCGATACTATCGAAAAAAAATATCAATATCGATATATATCGGTCCTCTTGCGGCATCCCTACTGTTGGCACTTTCGACATCCTTCAAGTACAGGTAGGATTTGGTGTTTTTAGTATAGTTATTTTTTTTGCATTTTTAGTGAAAATATATATTTAAAATATAAGTGAATCGATAAAATAAAAACTACGGTAATAGCAGATCAGAGGGGCTTCACCCCCAATTTTTATAAAAATCATGATATACTTTATAAAAATAATAATGAATAAAAAAAAACAAACATGGCGGTCTCTTTACGACAAAAGTTAGGCCTACAGCCCCGGGTTACCAGATATGGCTAATTTTAGCCATTGTGGCTAATTTCATATGTTGCCTGCTAAAAGAAGAAAAAAATTTTACCCACTCATTTTTTTTTGGCTAATTTCTGTTAGGTTTAATATAAATATAAAAATCATTTCCAGTTGTCTTATTCATTTAAAATTACATAAAATCCCCGGTAATACTTTAGCTGAGGTGAATAAACTTTACGTAACTATTACATTAAAACTATAAACTTATAATTTACAAAAATGGTATCAAAAAATTCTCTGAAGTTTTTTTTACAGATTAACGTATATTACTAATGTATATTTTAATATAGAAATATGAAAAATTACTGACTCCGAAAAAAATTAATTTAATTTCGGTGTTTTTAGGATAAGCACTATCGATGTTTGTTTAGATATTTTCCGATTATTTATATATCGATAAAAATAATTTCCTTTCATTTTTTTTTTTTTTTTACGATTATCAACTATTCAATTGAATATAGTATATTTATACTGTGATTGAATATACCAAACATAGTTAAGATGCGTAAATAAAAAAAAAAAGATTTGTATTTAAATAAATGAAATATTTTCCGTACGATAGAATATATACAAAAATTAAATAACAATATAAAAAAGGAATTATACATATATATATATATATATATATATATATATATATGCTATATATATATATCTATATCTTCATATATATATATAACTGTATATATATCTCTCTCTCCATCTATATGCTCTGCTGTAACATATATATCTGTATGAGAGAGAGGAGAGAGAGAGAGAGGTTGGGCCTACATTATATAAATCGATCTACGTAAACGTAAACTTTTACGATAACATTGCATTATATCCATATAGGTTAGGATAAGGCCTACGGCATATATATATATATATACAACATATACAGCCATACTGTACTAATATATATAATATATATATATATATAACTTTGCTCATATATAATAACATATATATATGCTGTATACCCAGCCAACATGAGCATAACAGCAATAACCTTATATATATATATATATATATATATATATATATATATATATATATATATATATATATATACAACTTATAACAACCTGCTCCTGCATATATAGGCGCCCATATATTACTATAATATGTACCATACCCGTCCGAGTAGAAATTGCTTATGCAAGCTCCGCATGCAGGCGTCATACACGTCGAAGTTTCCGCGTTACGTATCATAGTAGAAATATTATACTGTGTACGTATACTGTGAGGACATGACTGGTACATCGAACATATGTATATATATATATATATATATAACATATATACTGCTGCTATATATATAGCAACCTTATATATATATATATATATATATATATATATCACGACCCACGGGGCTCGAGCCGACGGGGGCTAGAAGGGACGACTTTTTCCATATACCGTGAGGGGCGGAGAACCCCGCGTGCACCCAAATACCAGAGCGGGGGTTTCGGGGCCCTCCCCAGAGGGAAATGGTCTACCCTATCGCTCGTTTGACCGAAGACTCCGGCTTTCCATCGGGGGTGGTCTGCACCCTTGAGATTTTTGTGTTTAAAAACATTATTTTTAAGGCAATGTGTACCCAAAGTCAGGCTCACTAAATGGAAGAGTCGGGGTGTCTCTCTTCGAAATTCCCCCTCGGGGAGGGTCTCAGGTACAACTTTCTTCAGTCTTCGGTCTGCTGAAGATTCCACCTCGAGGTGTGGCTGCGTCTCTCAGTGGGCCGTGGCCATGTAACATATATATATATGTATATATATATATATATATATATATATATATATATATATATATATATATAACATATGCTGTATATATATATATGATAAATAGTCATGTTATCACGTATCATCTTGCAAAATCTGACGTGTGGTATGACGTCACGCTGATCTTATAACTTTACTTTCTGGACTTAGAAGTGCCGAACGAGGCCTGGGTGCTCCAAAATATTGTGGATCAAGCTGTGCAAAATATTAGCAACATATATATATATGCATATATGCTGCTGCTGCTGCTGCTGTAGCTGCGGCTGCTGCTGCTGCTGCTGCCTCTCTCGGTTTTTTACTAGGTCCTGCTGCTATATATATATATATATATGCTGCTGCTGCTCTGTAACAACCTTATATATATATATATATATTGACACTGTTTCACATTACGTAAATATTGTTTTCAATTATTATTATTTTTTTAATTTAAATATTTTTTTACGTACATTCTACTATGGTACATTTTTTAAAAATAGAATCGTTGATAATCGATAAAACAATTATAAATAATTAATAAATATCGATGTATCGATAGGTTGAAACACATTTCGACGTCATTCTTCATCCTACAGAACGAAAGAAGGCATAAAGTTACACATTTTTCCAAGCGTTTTTCCATATTTTATTAAAAAATATCCATTTATAATAAACGTTAATCGGGAAAAATAACTTGAAAAAGTTTGATTTAATTTTCTGTTAGGTTTAATGTTATTATAAAAATCATTTCAAATTGTTTTAACCATTTAAATAAAATCCCCTTTTTGATACACAATGAACAAGTTTTTCATGTACATCGAGATGCAGCGATGCCACTTCTATTGATGATTCTTGATGCTTATGACAAGTTGACTCCAAATTATTCAGAATGGCACCATCGCATTTCTGTCACGTGACTCAAATCACGTTTGTCGCATGATTATTAGTCCGTCCGGTTAATTACTTCATTTGTTCGATGTAGTTAAATGTGTTTCGTGTTAGTGTCAGTGTAATTAATTTATATGCTTTTGTTAAATCCCCTTATAACTTTGCTTCTAATATTTTCTAAGCAAAAATACGGTAATTGTTACCCAGAGGGTTGTCACCCCCGATTTTTATGAAAATCACAGGATATACTCTAAAAAAATAATGAAGAATAGTGAAAACGAAAATTGTCGCTCTCTTTAGGAAAAAAAGTTACAGCCTCTCAAAGTTGTTAAAAATCCCATAGACTTTTCAATATTGATCGATCCAGGTTAGGTCTCATTTCAGGCCCTCTAAGTCAGGTTATGATAAGTTTTGTTAGGTATACACAGAGAAAATCTATGTAGAATTAACAAATCTTATCATAACCTGAACTAGGATGGCCCTAAAACGAGCACGAGGCCCTGGTACATTGTAAAGAGGAGTCTGTGATTTTTAACAGGCTGTAGCACCTAAGACTACTGCACGTTTTCCTCACCAAATGTGTTTTTCAATTTTGTGTTTTTAGTAAATCCTATGGACCACAACTTTGAGAGGCTGTAACTTTTTCTTAAAGAGGCAGTCGATTTTCGTTTCACTATTCTTTATTATTATTTTTTAGAGTATATCCTGTGATTTTCATAAAAATCTGGGGTGACAACCCTCTGGGTAACAATTACCAAAAATACAATAAAATATGGGAATCCGAGCATCCATGGTTTAAATATATATATATATTATATATATATATATATATATATATGCCATATATACTAATATATATATATATATATATATATATACTTCTGCTGCTGCTATATATATATATATGGTACGACTATCTAAAGCTGACATCATGTAACTGGAGAACGGCAGCTACAGTAAAACAAATTGCATATTTGGAATCAGCGGAAAAATTCTAAGGAGGGGTTTTAATTTTTTTTTTTTTTTTTTTACAGCGTTTATCGGAAAATTTTAGAAATTTCTTTTTTTCCAAGTGGGGGCTCGAGCCGACGGGGGGACAGAGGGGGACAGGAGGCCCTGTGGAATCACGGAGGCAGCGCAGGCACCCGGCACTCCTGCTCATCTTTGCGGTTTACCCAATGGTATTCCCTTTAGTTAAAAAAAAAAAATGTTACCTTTACACTATGCTATTACTTTATTACAAAAAAAAAAAAAAAAAAAAAAAAAAAAATTACCTCTTAACAGATGTTTCCAAATTTAAATTCTTCTAAATTGATTTTAATCTCTTCTAAAAACTCAATAAATCGATTTTCTTTTGAATATTTTTTTCCAAATATTTTGAAAATATAAAAAATCAAATAATAATGAAATAACAATCTAAATATATATAAAAATACTATAATAATGAAGATATGTTGCTTCACATTTATTCGTTTTCAGTCGTAGGCTGAGCATTGCCCCTATCATTTATAGATTTAAATAATGATAAAAATATAATAATAATTGCTTAGAGAAAATTATGGCTCGTTGTTATATTTCCGACGAAATAAAAAAATAATAAATTAAAAATCCTTAGAATTTTCCGCTGATTCAAAATATGCAATTTGTTTACTGTAGGTGCTGCCGTTCTCGAGTTACATGATGTTAGCTTTAGACACTCTGATACTATAACATAACCTTAACCTTAGCCTTATAACTATACTATATATATATATATATAACATACTGTTTATATAACATATATATATATATATATATATATTCTTATATATATATATGGTCAGCGTTAGTATATCAGTCATATGTATCTTAAAAACTATTAATACTACAAACGGAATACATTGGTGGAATGCTGGTCCAATTTTGGAGTGCGAAAAAAAATCTCAAAAACTACAATAGCCACCGAAAAAGAATACATTTTTTGGAATCCTGGTAAAAAATTTCAAGTAAGGAAAATGTAAAAAAATAAAAAAATAAAAAAAAATTATTGTTAATAATTATAGTAATATGATTAAAGGCCTATTTAGAGACCTTTGATTGGTTTCTCGTTAAAATAAATGACTTCTATTAAATTTTGCTTTTTTTTTTTTTACTAAGAAACTACCCAGGGTATATGCCGCACCGATAGGCTGCAGGAGTCGGGGTCTACAGGCGCTTCCGAGGGGAACTACGGTAGGACTAATTCCCCCCCTCCGAGGAGGGTCTCGAACCCCGCTCTTTGGTATTTGGGTGCCGCGGGGGTTCCTCCGCCTCCCCTACGGGGTATGGAAATTGTCCCCCTATGTTCCCCGTCGGCTTGCGAGCCTTTAATTGTTGCCGTATAAAGCAAGAATTTAGCCAGAGTCTATTTATTTTTAACTGAGAAATAATAAAGGTCTCTAAATAGGCCTTCTAATCATATTACTATAATTATTAACAATATTTTTTATTATTATTATTTTTTTACATTTTCTTATGTGAAATTTTATAGGATTCCAAAAATGTATTCCCTTACGCTGTAACTAATTATTTTGAGAAATTTTTTTTTTTTACATTTTCCACACTAAATTGGACCAACATTCCACCAATGTATTCCGTTTTATTGTAGCATTAATAGTTTTTAATAATATGACGGGGATATACTAACGCTATGTATCATATATATATATATATATATATATATATATATATATATATATATATATATATATATATATATATATATATATATATATATATATATATATATATATTTTTTTTATCTTTTAGAAAAAATTGCGGGTTGCCAGTTCGCTATTTATTTGTTTGTTGGCGACTTTTTTCCTATAATATCAAAAAATTGAAATCTTTAATTAGTTGATATTTAAGTTTGCTTAGGTTAAGTATGGTTAATTAAGTTAGATATATTTAAATAAATAATTTGGACTTGTTTTTTTAATATTTTTAATTTTCATTTTTAAGAATTTAAGGTTAGATATATTTAAATAAATAATTTGAACTTGTTTTTTAATATTTTTATAGGTTTGAAGTTCTTTTACTGAAATAAAATTGCGCCGATATTTAAAACGGAGCCTAATTTTTTTCTTATAACGCCCCTAATTCCAGGTTAGAATAAGTTTTATTTATTCTGTTAAATAAAGTTACATGATGCTTTGCATTATTAAAACATTTTTATTTAATCTCTCTATATGCTATTAATTTTAAACATGCAATTTTCGACATTATAGATTTGTTGAATGATGTGGAGCAACATATCTTTGAAACTACCATCCTTTCGCCATTACGGTCCTACCACATTTTGATTTCCTATATTCTTAATGAAAAGTTGTTAATAAATTATTTTTTACTTTTGCTTTTTTATCTAAATCATATTAAAAATAAACAGCCCGAAAACAGTAACGGTTTTCACTACAATTTTGTTATATTTTTTCGACGTGGACGGTTTCACTCTGGCGACGGCGAGGCCTCTGCAGCCGTAACTTACGTTAACTCAAGGTTTTAGTCTTGCCCGTTAGGAACAAGCAAAGAAAACTTGTTGATATTTATTAAATTCATAAGAATTAATTAAAAACACACTCTATAACATCTTTATTAGAGAGAAAATAATTAATAACTAACCACAGTCCACAATTCGTAATAAATTCTTACAATATTTAATTAAAAAAAAAAAAAAAAGCATCAAGCATAATTAAGGAGCTTCACACCCTAAGTAATTTTAGACAATTAATTATACGGTATTTTAAACTTTTTCAAAATATATATATATATATATATATATAACATATATACTCTTATTATATATATATATATATATATATATATATATAATACTGCTATACTTGCTATAACACCATATATATACTGTATATATATATGCTCTATATAGCCTGCTCTCTTTCTGCCAACAACACCATATCTTATATCTTTGCTGCTATATATAATAATATATCATATATTACTTTACTTTCCTTTAATACAGTTTTCTTTCTTCTAAAAAGAGTAACAGGCTAGAATTTTACATAGCCTGTCTGGCAATAGTCCAGAATTTTTTTCAGGAGATTAATCGCGTAAAAACAACTTTTACCATATATATATATATATATATATATATATATATATATATATATATATATATATATATATATATATATATATATATATATATATATATAGAAAATATATACTTTGTGGCCTATACTAAATTGGCTGGACTGACGGTAACTACGCAGCAATGAGGGGCTGATTTGTGCTAGTGGCTGGAGGGCTTATATATCTTTTTATATATACTATATATATATATATATATATATATACTGTAACATATATATATATATATATAGACATCTTAAATATTTATATATCATATATATATATATATATATATACTATGAATTTTTTTTCTGGTAAATTTTGAAAAAATTTTGTACATACAAATACGATAGAAGGAACATGGTTTCAGGTAAATTTTGGAAAATTTGTTACTTTAGGTAAGGTTAGGTTAGGTTAGGATAGGTAACCTAAACTAACCTAACCTAACCTAACCTAACCTAATATATATATATATAATACTTATATATATATATATATACTGCTAACAATATATATATATATATATTAATAATAATACAAAAAAAAATATATATATTTTTATATATATAATATATATATATATATATATATATATATATATATATATATATATATATATATATATATATATCTTTATGCTGCTGCTCATACGCTACTGTACCATATATTCGCTATATATGTCTAGCAGTGGGTAAATGCCCGGGCACTTAAGAATTGGGCAAATGCTCTGGGCATTTGTCCAAGAGCTGATTGTCGAATTTGAGCGGGCATTTTGGGGGCATTTGCTTTTTATTATATATATATATATATATGTAACAACATATATATATATATATATATGCTCTTTCTTAACCATATATATATATATATATATATATATATATATATATATATATATATATATATATATATATATATATATATATATATATATATATATATATATATATATCTATAACAAATTTATATATATATATAACATAACTATATACTGCTATATCGCTGCCAACAGTTACGTCCTAAGTAGAGCGCTGGGGTTGGGTTAGTGACCCCGGCGTTATGTTTATCGCGCTATAACTTTAACTCCCTCGAGAAAAATCATTAATTTAAATTTTACGCTTTGTATAAGGTGAATAAAATATCAGCCTGTATTTTATTTATCCTTAATAATTATTAAATTTGTACATATAATGTTATTTACAGTATGGTATATAAACATATTTTATTGACTAGTTAATTAGTAGGATATTTATTACATTACATTACAGTACTGTACACATCTTAAATTGAACAAAAAAAAAAGTTTTTTTAAATGAAAAAAAATATA
>JABUQX010138787.1:20000-25611 GCA_015478945.1 Trachelipus rathkii
ATAATTATTTTAACTTTATCTTATAGGTTTCGGAAAGAAAGATGCCTTACCCTATCAATAAGAATGTCAGAGAGAAGTCTTTATCTTAATTGAAAGAATGGGAACTTTTTAGAAGGACAAGGAGACCGTTGCATGGGTAAGTACTGGAATTAATTTTTAGTATAAGTTTATTTACCCCTATGGTGTATAAGTTCTTATATTGAAAGTTATTAAGTTTAAATTATATTATATTAGGTTATTTTATAAAATTTGGAAGACTAACCTGAACAAATTTTATACTTCACTTATAGGTCTGTATCAATTTGTGATAGAGACGTCTTTTTAGTAATAGGCTTCAATGATTTAAATAAAACTCCTGGTTTTATTTATGAAACTTTGTAGCTTTGTTTTTAATTATATTTCATAGATAAATAATTATTTACTAAAACAGAAGAAAAATATATACATAAAGATATTGGTTAATAAAATATTGGAACATTTTGAGCATTATAAATATTAATAATAATAATTAACATTAAATAATAATAGGTTTGCTTTAAGATTAAATGATTGCATTTTATTCCAACAACTTATTGGAATAACCTTTCCTTAAAATTAAATACACCATTTTCCATTTTAACTCATGAGAATACTTTTCCTTAAATTAAATAAGAATTTACCAATACAAAACTTAATTCTAAATGTTAATCATAAATGATCTGTCTTAGGTCACCTAATATATTATATATATTATATATATTATATATATTAATATATATATATATATTATATATATAATAATTATATATATATATATACTATATATATATATATATAGTATATATATATATATGAGGTAGAATGAACAGTTTGGAAGAAGGATGAATGACGACTTACAAGGGAATAGGAAGAGTGAAGGTTAAGAATGCGAATAAGGGGAATCTGCTTAGAATAATATACAGGGATGGTGCTTTTGTACTGAATGTGTGTTTGGAGGGAACACTTCGAAATCTGCATACACATTTGTAGCAGTAAAGAAGAGGTGATAATGAATGTGTGTGGGTATGATGGGGCAAGCAAGGGGGAATCGATATTTCGGGAAGGGAGGACTATAGAGGAGGAGCCAAACCGGAAATGGGAAGAATGAAGAATGGTTAACCAGCAAGTATAGATGGAATTGTTTGTGAAAATGATCAAGAATGGAGGCGAGATGGTGATGATTGGATTTGAAAGTTGTGTAAAATGCTTTTAATGGAGGGTATAGTTCCGAGGGATTGGATGAGAGCAGTAATAGTACTTATATATAGGGTAAAGGGGATAAGGATAACTGTAGAATATGGGAATTAGTTTATTGTGTGCTGTAAGGAAGATATATGCTGGTTTTTGGTCGAAAGAGTTGGCGTCAAGTGAGCTGAAGACTGATTGGGAGAAGAAGGTGCGTTTAAAAGTGGTAGAGGATGTGTGGATCAATCTTTACATTGAAACAAATGATTGAGAAAATGAGGGAGAAGAAGAATAAATTATCTTTAGGTAATATGGATTTGCACTAGGCATATGATAGTATTAATAGGGAAGCTCTATGGCAGGTATTAAGAGATATATGGTGTTGGTAGTAAGCTTCTGAATGGAATCAAAAGTATGTATGACCATAGTGAAGCGTGTGTAAGAATAAATGGAGTCAAAGTGATTGGTTTACATTAATATCGGAGTGAGGCAGGGGTGTACGGTCTCCTTGAACTACTTCAGTATATGGATGGGGTTAAGAAAAAATTAGAGGTGGGGGTGGCAGGGGATGGTGTTAGAATGATGAAGAATGGAAGACAGTGGAGGGTGCCCTACCTATTATATGCAAATGATTTGGTTTTGTGTGGCGAATCTGAAGAGAATTTGAGAGGATTGGTAGAGAGATTTGGCAGGGTGTGTAAAAGGAGGGGTTTGAAAGTAAACATTGATAAGAGTAAGGTTATGGTTGTGAGTAGTGATGAGTAAATACCCAGGCATTTTAGAATTGGGCAAATGTCCTGGGTATTTATCTGAGCATTTGTCCAATTTGGGCATTTAAGAGGGCATTTATACTTTTATTATTTTATATGTTGTTACCTGTGTTAATGTATAGTAGCGAGACTATGGTCTGGAATAAGAGGTAGATCTAAAGTACAACGTGTTCAGATGGACAATTTTAGTGGCATGTTAGGTGTGAGAAGAATTGATAAATTGAGGAATGAACATATTAGAGAGTTGTGCAGTGTGAAGAAAGGGGTAAATGAGAGAATAAATGAAAGCATGATGAGATGGTTTGGTCATGTGGAAAGGATGGATGATATTCGGTTGGTTAAGTGGAGGATATATAGTGGTGAGTGTGCTGCGAATCGACCGGCTGGGAGACTGAAAAAAAAAGTGGATTGAGCCACTAAAGGAATGCCTGGAGGAGAGAAAAGTGAGTTTGGCTGAGGCAAGAAGAAAGGTGCATAATAAGAGTGAATGGCTGGGTTTTGTGAGGGGGTATGGCTGTGTCCCACCTGGGCCAAGGGATGAACCCTATATTGATGAGATGCCATAGTGAGGGCCTGTCGCGGTCTCGTGAAGCTCTAGGGTGAATTTTTTGACTGCGATGAGTTCTCATGAAAAGGTATAAAGGGGCGGTAAGGCTGGGCTTTCTTTTCGACTTGCGTCATATTCTTCTACTTCTTTTCTGTTTCGGTGTATGTTATACCTTACCTCGTGTGGGGGGGGGGGTGGGGGTGGTATATATATATATATATATATATATATATATATATATATATATATATATATATATATATATATATATATATATATATATATATATATATATATATATATATCTTAGGGGTATGTTAGGTGTGAGAAGAATCGATAAAATGAGGGATGAACGCATTAGGAAGTTGTGTGGTGTGAAGAAGGAGTAAATGGAGAATAAATGAAGTACATTGAGATGGTTGGTTATGTGAAAGGATGGATTAATAGTCGGGTTGGTTAATCAGTGATGTATTGTGGTGAGGGTGAATTGTGCTGGAATTGCACCGGGATTTATCCCTAGTGAGATCTGAGAAGACAGCAAGTGAACTTGACGCTTCAGTAAAGTAATACGCCTGAGACGACGAGAAATGCTAGTTTTAGCAGAGGCGCATTAGGATAGTCTGTGCGTTAATCGGTAGTGAATGGCGGGTTTTGTGCAGGGGATAATGGTTGGGGCTCCTGGCTTACAATCAGTGGTATGACCAGATGTATAGTATGGGACCGAGCATGCCACTTACTGAGGCGTCCGTCGAGCAGTTGGATTTGTGAAGCCCGTTGACGGGTGGTATTTTAGTCTGACATGCGAGTACGAAGTATTTCTCACTTGAAGAGTTGTTTGTTTTGTATTTTTGTTGATTCATTTGTTAGAGCTCATGTACCTGGCCACTGCACCACGGAGACAACGAGAACGCGGCACGCACTGGGTTGATTCAACTCCATGGGTGGGTCCTTGCTCATATATATTTTAATTATGATGTCAAAGAAAGTTTGGGATGGCAAAATGAATATTCCAGTCAAATAAATAAGCGGCTAATAAAAAGATTCATAGTTCGTTATAAGTAGTTCTAAATATACATAACAAATCAAATATTGTAAAGAATATTCACTTCTTGAAGATACAAGAAAATAAGTTAGCTGACTAAAGTGGGAAGATTCGGATAAGATATGGATAAACTTTTGGAATTATGGATCTAAAAGTAGGAAAATGACGACATAGTGAATGGGTTCAGTTGGGGACAGATCAATGTAAGATATGACTAGGGCAAAATTTTTTTTGCAAGATAGGTAGGACGGTACCATGATGAAGTGTATTGTGTAGCCGATACGAGTGTGCAAGTACTCCACACCTGTGTAAGCCCTTTTGGTATGATGGGAGGAAGACCACTTCACCAATTTCGGCTTTATAATTTCTAAGGTTTTCGCTCGACCGCTGATCATCTTCGTCCAGCACTCTTGCCAGTAAGATCGAAAGTCTTGTCGGAGAGCAGGATAGTAACCAGTTGATGGGAGGCGGCCTTGTCGAACGGCATCCGGGAGGTACCTGGAACAGCTCTAAAAAGAAGAGGTGGCCATTTTGGCCTCTCTATCGACGATTTCAATGCCAGTTACCCCTACATGAGAGGGGGTCCAACATAGTATGATGTTTCTTACGGGAGTGGAGCAGCTGAAGAAATTGCTGTACGGCGGATACCATTGCTTTTTAAGAATAAGTGGTGTTAAGCGCATGGAGCGCGCTGAGCGAATCTGAATAGATGACATACGAGTGGTCTTGGTTAAGGAATAGAATTCGAGAAAAGGCAACCATTATAGCCATTAATTCTGCCATAAAAATTGAAGCATGAAGGGGGGGAGGGTATGGGAGAGGTTGCGGTCAGGAAAGACAGCAGGTGCACTTACACTGTCTCCTGTTTTAGAGCCGTCAGTAAACACGAGTAAATTCACCGTGAACTGCGAAATGAGATATTAATGATGCCTTTAACAATGCAGCAGGGTTGCCAGATTTGGAGAGAGAGGTCAGGACCAAGAAAATGGTGGGGGCAGATAAAAGGCAAGGTGTATACCCTTCGTCGTAATAGAAAAGCATCACCTTTTACAACGGAATGTTAAGGAAATAAAGGATGTTATAAACTGAGTTTGCAAATGTTTAGTAATTAGGATTTCGAAGTATCTCTCGCAAAATTCGGTGCAGAGCATACGGTATTGGGGTTTGAAAACGAAGATCTCTTGTGCACAAGATGTATTCCCTTCGAAGGGAGAGTGGCATCACATTGGATTTAACTTCGAGGCTCACCAGGGGGGAAGATCGGAAGGCTCCAGTGGAGATAAGGATGACCTCGTTTTGGATGGGACCTAACAGGTGTAGCAGAGTTAGGGTAGCCTGACCATATACTACACAGCCATGGTCCAACTTCGATCGAATTAGGGCGATATAGACGTAAAAGGGACTTGCGATCAGCACCCCAAGATTTTGAAGCGAGATGACGTAATAGGTCAAGAAAGTGATGGCAAGTTGTTTTCAGGTGTTTGATATGCTGTGCATATGTGAAGTGGTCATCTAGAAAGTCTTAAAAATTTGACCTGTGAAGTTACAGGAATGGGCGAACCATATAAGGTTAAGTTCGCTGGAAGAAGGTGGCAGGTTCTTCAATTCCCCTTTTTCTTAAAAAGTACTACATAGGTTATGGTGGATGAGAAATGAAAGCCATGGGAGTTACCCCATTGTGAAATAATCTCAATAGCTAGTTAACGTTGCTGTTCGAGAAAAGGCAGCCTGGAAGGTCATCAACATAGAGAGAAAAATTGACCGTCGCTGGGATTGAAGTAACTATGTCATTAAATCCGAGAATAAAAAGTAATACACCATAGACACTACCCTGCGGAACGCCTTCATCCAGAGTAAAGGTGACGGTGACAGAAAGAGCCTGAACCTGGATGGATCATTTGAACAGAAGGCATTTATGAAAAGAGGGAGCTGTCTACAGAAAGGTAAAAAAAAAGACACCAAAAACCATCCTACCAGTTGAAAGGGGGTGGTAGAGCTGGGCTTCTTTTCGACATTAAGTCATATTCTTCTAGTATTTTTCTGTTTCCA
>JABUQX010138788.1:0-2500 GCA_015478945.1 Trachelipus rathkii
AATATTATATACTAATATATATATATATTTATATATTTTATTTATATATAATATATAATATAATATTCATATAAATATATATATATATATTAAATATATATTAATAATAATATATAAATATTATTATAAATATATATATATTATATATATAATATAATAATATATATATATGATATTATTCACTAAACATATATATATATCCTAGCATAATCCACAGAATCTGCGGATGTTAAATAACAAAACATCCGCATGTATTATCGCATTATTACCTGACATCATACTGGGTATAGCATAAAAAAAAAATGATCATTATCATACATATAATATATTTATAATATATAATTATATTTATATATATATATTATAATTAATATATATATATATATAATAAATATATATATATTATTATATTATATTATATTAATATATATAATATATATTATTAATATATATTATTAATTAATATATATATATATATATAATATTAAATATATTATAATATATATAATATTAATTAATATTATATATATTAATATATTAAATATATAAATATTATATTAGGTATATCATATATACCTTAATATTAA
The DNA here is from genome assembly GCA_015478945.1 of Trachelipus rathkii. Classification (NCBI taxonomy): domain Eukaryota; kingdom Metazoa; phylum Arthropoda; class Malacostraca; order Isopoda; family Trachelipodidae; genus Trachelipus; species Trachelipus rathkii. The sequence continues at coordinate 588 of JABUQX010138788.1, forward strand.
GATAGGTAAGCATTGATATCTAGCTTAATAATTATATTTATATTGAGGAATAAAACATAATAATAACGTTTATTCTTCTTACTTTATCCTTCTTTCTTTTATAAATGGCATTATAGGACATTTATATTATAGTCATAAAAAACAATTTTACCCCTTTACGTAGAAGGTTGGGTGAAGGTATAGGGTAGTTTTCATTATGAGGAACTGGGGTTCTGGATGAGAGAATATCTGGATATGGAAGAGATTGCCTTCCTTTACCTTTCCATATTTTGTAATATTTCCCGTGCTCACTACACGCAGAAGTGGCAAGTCGTCAAAAAATAGTGATTTTTCCGTTGGCTCTCGCATATCTGGAATAAGCCCAAAGGCATTGCTTTTTCTTGTTCCCTCTGTAGGCCATCCTTCTAGGGTGTTTTACAACTTCCCATATAATAAGGTTCCCAGTGCTTATCTTAAATCACCAATAGGCATACCAAAATAGAGCCTGTACGCTATCCAATATTTGGTTCCCTTCACAATTTGGGATTGTCTTAGATGCTAGAATAAATCCACACAGCCATAACAAATGAATCTGCCAACGTTTTAGACTTTCTTACTTGCAATTTTACTGCAAATGTTTATTAATATTTGTTTGCTAAAATTCTGTGAATAAATTATAAAGATATTTAATTTGGTAGCCTGTTAACTTTCAATTAATATCGATTGCACTAGAATGTAGTTATAACATTGGTATTATATATATAATCTATATAATTATTATTATATATAATTATATTTTATTATTATATATAATATATATATATATATAATATATATATATATATATATATGATATATATATATTATATAATATTATAATATAATATATATATATATATTAATATATTATTTAATATATAATATATATATATATAATATATATATATTTATATGTAATATATTATATATATATATATATATATCAATATATATATATAATATATTTTACTTTATATAAATTCTATATAGGATATTTTAATTTATATTATATATATATATATATATTAAATGTATCATTAAATTCAGCCGTGTTGCCAGTTATCGCTCTTACAAATGAGTTAAAGTATGCCAATATTATTTTAAGCCGTCGTAACATAAATATCGGCGAGGTGCAAGTAAAAACTAAAAACATATTGTGAATTGCAGTAATAAACATCCTTTATAAAACATTAAAATCTTCAGATAAGAAACAAAATTTTTTTTTTTGTTGTTTCATTGTGTATAACTTAGTTTTCGATAATAAAAAAAGGTTCTAAATGAGGAATTTTCTTAAAGGCGTAGCTGAAAACTTCCTCCCACATAGATATGGCACTTCGACTGTGAAATTCACTTCTTAGAATGCGATTATAAAAATGGGCATAGACCGAGGAGGCTTGCTCTGTTCGTGACTAATTTAAAAAGATTTTCACTCATTGAAGTGTGAAGCCGCTCTATCAGCAACACCCTGGCAAACAGCACTGATGAGTGATGATGGTGGGCTTTTTCATGAAATAAACCTACTGAACGATGAAGAGGATCTTGGATATTTAGCGAACTTTTGATTAAGTTTTCATATGGCCCAAATGCCAAGTGACATTTTACGATCACTCTTCAAGAATCAACCCCAAGGAACTACTAACCCATCGAATGAAAATTGAAGAGACAGTCATCAAAGGAGCAAAGATTAATTCAATATTTGCAAGTCTGTGAAGAAAAGGTAGATGAAAGCTTCTGGAAATATCGGAGATGCTCCTTTCCTACAGAAAGAATCCTTTTCATGTGTCGCAGGATAAAGCCAACGGTTTCCATTATTATCCAGGCTTGCAAGCATAAAATTTTATATCAGTCTCCCTCATCAGGTCGAGAACGAGCCGTATTCCTAGTGTAGTGGGAAT